>JANAVB010013283.1:0-43302 GCA_029216955.1 Iris pallida
TTAGACCCCGCATCGTGCACGCGCGGATCCTAAGCCGTACCATTCTGTGCTGGCTTTCATGTGTTACCCTAGCCGGTCATAACTTAGTTATATTTCAATATTGTACACACTGTTCAGGAGACATATTGTACTTAGTTTCTGTGATTCCTGAGATACCATGTCTTTCATATTACATACCATTTCTTTCATGTACTATATACCATGTTCTTCTTGTACTTTACATACTGTTCCCTTGTACTTTCATATCATGATGTCTTGTTCATCACATAGAACTGTGCTTTGCTCCACTCCTGATGGATAAGTTGCATCTGAGATGGAAGTCATTTGCGACACCTTTTATGGGCGTGATGTTTCCATTCTTGCGGAGCCAGCTGGAGCTGTGTTGGACTAGGCCGCAGAGGCCTAGTACCTTACCTTTATGTCATTTTCCTATTTTGAGACTTAGTCAGACAATTTCTATTTTCTGGATGAATGTAATAAAATACTTAGACTTGTACTCTGATTCTGGGATACGTTCATAGATGTTGTGATGTTATCTTACTTCCATGATTACTTGTTAGTTTTCTAGTATTGGTACAGCTTACTTCGTCGTGTCTAACGACGAAGGTGGACGTGTCCGACGCGTGTCCGATTATTCGGGAGCGGATTGGACATGTTTTTAGTGGTGGCCCATGCAGGTCTATCCTAATGGTACCTAGGTCTTAGCGTACTTGGGGGACTTGATTACATTAGGAAAACTTGATCACAGCATAGGAAAAATCGAAAATAAGGTTATCAGGTTTATCAGGTGCTTTGATATTAAAAAATATTGCTTTTAGGTTTTAGGGTTGTCAATCGACGAAGTTTTCTTTCTATTGCAGGATGGTCACTACGAGGAAGACCGCGGATCAGCCCGGAGTACAGGCATTTCGGATCAGCCGCACAAGACATTCCAGCAGATCAGCTTCTACCACCGCCCCTATCTTTCCTCCGCGCCCTTGATGATGATGTTTGATGGCCCAGGTGATGGCCATGTTCCAGCAGTTCATGGAGGCCCAGAATCACCAGGCTGCACAGTTCAGAGAGGCTCAGAGTCAGGCCGTACAGTTCTGAGCGACAGTTGTAGATGCGCTAGGACCAGAGCCGGCAGCACCAGCACCAGTAGCACTCCGGCACCAGCAGCACCGAGTCGGGGACGCTAGAGAGTACCAGAACCTCTGCCCGATGGACTTTGGGCAATGAGGGGATAGTATATGCGGATGCGTGGCTGGAGAACGCTGAGGGACGCTACGGATGGCGAGGATTCCAGATGACATGAAGGTCGAAGTTGCGAGCATACGACTTTCGAACTTCTGCCAGAGCCTGGTATCGAGAGGAGCCCCAGTTAGCTGCGCCCCAGATTCTTTGGACAGATTTCAAAACTCTGTTCAAAGAGAAATTCTTCCCCGACTTGAGCGAGCAAGCTTCGGATGCAGTCGAGGTATACAGCAGGGCAACATGACGGTGGCAGAGTATACGGCAGAGTTCATCCGACTCAGCAGGTTCGCAGAGGACCTGTCAGCACGCCAGAACAGAGGCTTGAAGGTCAAGAAGGGCCTCACCAGAGAGTTGCGGCAGCAGTGACGATCAGTCAGGCAATAACTTATTCGAGCATTCTCAAGATTGCTCAGACGGTAGAGAAGGAGATGGACTCGAAGATGAAGAGGGACAGAGACATCGCCAGCAGCAGTCATCAGGCACCAGCAAAGAGAGTTCAGACTTCGGCGAGGCACCGAGCACAGCACCATCAGCAGCATCGTCCTGCCAGAGCATTTGCAGCACAGCCACCGAGACAACATCTGGTGACTAGTTGTGCCTTTTGTCATCGCCCCGGGACACCATATCGACGAGTACCACAAGAGGCTGGGACTTTGTTCTTTTATGGATCAGATGCACATCAGATGAGGGACTGCGCTCAGGCTACACTCACTAGCGGAGGACCCCGAGGAGTTGGAGGACCCCCACCTGTACCACCCAGAGCATTACCAGTTGTACCACAGAGGGGACTGACTTTTTCCACTCAGCAGCAGCAGTTTGCACATCGTCAGCAGAGGGGAGGACCGCAGCAGGGATGTGCTTTCATCATGGCCGCAGTTGAGAAGGATGAGACAGTTCCAGATGTGATCATAGGTTCTATCCTTTTACATTCTTTCCCTGCCATTACATTATTTGTTTCTGGAGCCACACATAACTTTGTATTATATGAGTTTCTGCATAGACACGGCTTCACACCTAAGTCAACTAGAAGGAACTGTCGGATTATGACAGGAGGAGGGGTAGTGCCAGTGAGTGAGATGATAGATTGCCCTATCACCATTGCTGGAAGGGAGATTAGGGCTCGACTCCTAGTGGTGCCATTGCCCGGATTTGATATAGTCCTTGGTATCGACTGGATGAACGAGCAGTTTGCCGTAATAGACTGCCATGAGGGGAAGGTAATTTTTAGCCCATCTGGAGTTCCACCGTTCGAGATCAGCAGACGAGTTACAGAGAGGCCAGAAGGAGTTTACTTTGGAGCTTGCAGAGGACCAGGAATTGTCGTATCCACTTATCGCAGTATTTCTCGACGTCTTCCCGAGGAGTTCCCAGGATTGCCGCCAGATCGAGATGTGGAGTTCAGCATCGACCTAGTGCCCGGTCAGCGCCGAAGTCTCAACATTGCTACAAGATCAACCCGAAGGAACCTACAGAGTTGAAGGCTCAGATGGATGAGTTGGAGGGCAAGGGTTTTATTCGGTCCATACTACACCAAAACAAGTGATTTGTAACGGTTATTACCGTGACGAAATTTTTTCGTCACGGTAATAACCGTTACAAATTGGGCGTGATAAATTTTTGTAACGGTTTTTGTCACGGTTTTAACCGTGACAAATGTTTACTTTTGTGACGGATTTTGTAACGGTTATAACCGTTACAAATAGTTTACTTTTGTAACGGTTATGAACTTACAACAGTTATTTGAAGGTCATTTTTTCTCCTATAAATGTAACGGATATAACCGTGACAAAAACTTTCCTTTTTTAAAAAAAAGCTATATTTACCATAATCCTATATACAACCTGCCTCACAATAAAAGTAATTTACTTTGCCTCCATCATAAATGGCATATTTGATATTCAATATGCTTCCAAAGAAAGATAAGTTACTAATGTAAATGATTGCCTTCCATAGGAAAATAACAATTGCATACACAAAATTCAGCATTAGACAAAAAATAATGACATCTTCCATTCAGGTAAAAGAAAAATGCAGCAAAGCTGCAAACTGCACAAATGGTATCAACTGGTACTAACAAAGAATTGCTCACCAAATATTTGTTACAGTACACAAAATTAATGAAGGAAACTATAACATCTACCAACAACCATATAGTTCTCGTTTGATGACCCCGTCTGAAGCTGTAACCAGAACTTATCTACACACTGCTTGCCTCCCTCCTCGCCAACTTGACAGAGCATTTTAGTTCTTCACCGTTTTCAGAAACTCTTCATAGCCGATTTTTCTATCCTGCAGAATGAATAACAATTTTAATGTTGAAGAATTCAAATTTCCATGTTAGAAAATAAGAAAGAGCCTTACCTGATAAATTTCTGCACAAATCTCTTCTATCTTCCTAGCAGGAAAGCCATTTACCAGCTATACATTCTCTAACAGGTCGATAACAAATGTCGTTATCACATCTAAAAGAAGCCCCCCATCAGCTGTGACACTACTGCTACCCTCTGTTGTGATAATAGAATATGGAAAGGCTTCTTCTAGTGCTTCATTTGTATCACCTTGCATGGCAAATCTAATATTAGGCACGTTCCAATCTTGTAGCCTGTTGAACCATACCCTGCTAGTGTCCAGGAGAGCTGTTTTATCTTCTTCCATATCATCTACTACAATGACTGCC
This sequence comes from Iris pallida, assembly GCA_029216955.1. Lineage (NCBI taxonomy): Eukaryota > Viridiplantae > Streptophyta > Magnoliopsida > Asparagales > Iridaceae > Iris > Iris pallida. Next base: position 3,914 of record JANAVB010013283.1, read on the forward strand.
CCCAGAATGTCATTGTCCGGTATATCTCTTTCCTTTTAAAAAAGAAGAAAAAAGAAATTTTATTATATTATATTATAACTGAAATAAAATTCAATCAATTATTAAAAATTATTTACCGACGGATAAGCAGGATTGTTCACTTCAACTATGGTAATTCTGCATAGTTTTTCGTCACATTCTGTATTTATGCCCGAGAACTGTAAAATAATACTTTATTACTTTAGTAAAAATAAACATATTACTTAATTAAACACGATAAAGATATAATACCTGGATATGATGCCTAAGAGAAAGAACTCTTGGCCTCTTTTAGGCCTGTACCTCCCGAGGTCGTTATCAATGTAGTACTTCTGGATCATGGCCGTCTTCCCAGTCTTAGGTTGGCCAACCACCAGAATAGTTATGTTGATTTCTTCATTACTCATTTTCGGGCTGACCTTGTACAGTTTTACTTTTACCATCGGCTGTTCCTTGGGTTTTTTTCTTTCGAGAACTAATTTGTTTAGTTGTGCCACGTTCCTTCCTCTTCGAATTAGAAGTATCCTCTATGAATCCTTTTCCTTTAGCACTAGAAGTGCCTGCAGAACTACCTGCAGCTGTTAAAAAGTAGATACGTTTAGTTTAAAAACGATTATCATCGTAACCATGACAATCCTTACTGTTATAAAAAAAACAAATTAAATGAACAGTATACCACCCGTTGTATTTTCCCAACCTACCTTCATCATAATTAATTAACTGTTTCTTCTTAACTCCTTCGTTACCCGGCCCAATCTACCCTTAACTCGAAACCAAAATTCAGCATTGAACAATGCGATATCCGGGTATTTTAGTCCCAATTCCCTTTTAAGGCATATGGGCCCAATCCGACATCGTATCTCATGGGTCAACTCCGGTTCGGGTCACACCGCAAGTAGCAGGGGTGTGGTATAGCGTTTCTAAAAGTTACCTGTCAAAAAATGTATGGCACAAGGAAGAACTCCATATGGCATTTCTCCTGAATGAAGCAGACATCGCATGCTGCCCATACCAAACACCTCTCCTGCAGCAAGGAACATACATATATATGTTAGGGCACTAAAAATGTTACTAATAGTTGCATGCAAACCAACCGGTAAGGATGACTACTATTTCATTTAATTTCAAAACTACTAAGAATTAACACTGTAAATACTTAAAATTATGCTTAAATGTAAAATATTGTTTAAAATAGTAATAATTGATTATTTTTCAAACTATATCAATTTCTTGATTCAAAAATTATTTGAAGAACTATATATTTAAATAAACATCAAGTCTCGTGCTCTAGATAGTCAAAACCATGAAATGTTCTTGAACTATCAAGAAAATTAAGTAGCAGTACAAGAGTGACAAATTAAAGAACCATTCTAGTTCTATAAGTTAATCTACAAAAAAAAAACGATTTCTTGATAACAAGAGTATATGTTCGGAAATAACCTAAGAATTTCATAGTGCCTATACCACATGTAAGAAATGCCACAGAAAGACAAGTGCCCAGCTCAATTCGCTTCAAAGGCATTGTAGCTGCTACGAACTCTGTCAGATTGATCTTTTCATCGTCGTCCATCTTTTCATCACCGTCCATATCTATGGTAGACTCACAATGGCCATGGACTCCCTATCAATTATTGACACTTTAACAATGTTTGTGGACATTCGAGGCTCATCCAGTGTTGAACTTTGATTTTAATATATGAGACGAACTTTAAAAATAGTGCCCTCAAAGCTATAATTTGTGGTATTTTTCTCATATATAGCCTCGTACTGCAAGTTCGTAATCTAATATATTATAGATATATGTACAATTGTACATTAATGTATCTCCAAAAGAAACATAACAAATAAAAGCCTATAGAAAGAAATCAAGCAACTAAAGTATTGAATTTGAATTTGGAACATATAGACGAGTAATTATATATGCAATAGACGTGTAAACTTGAACATATGACCAAATATGGTAATCGGTGAGAAAAAGAAACTGACGAGGTTTTCTTACCGGACTCCATCAAAATGGAGTTGGATATGTAGCATGACAACTCCATAAATGAACTGACGAGGTTTTCTTACCGGCTGTCAACATGATGTCAATCTCTTTATTGGTGTCAATTTACTAGCCAAAGTAGCTAGAAGCGAGAGGGTCTTGCCAAAAGTGATATAAAGGCCAATTGCCATGTAGGTAAACCTACATTTTAGGTCATGCAGCCAAGGAGAACCCTCCATGTTCTCCTAGACTATAAAAGTGTGTAACAATGGAGTAAGATGATAGAATTTTGTAACAGTAAACTTCCTTCATCTATGTGGCACATTAAACCAAAGAGCAAAAGGAATGGAGCTTCCATAGATCTCAACATTTAATATATGAGGAGAATGTATGATCGAAAGTACCTAAATGAAATTCAACAACGCTACAATATGAGCTGTGCTATCTAGGTCCATCACTTTTACCTAGATTGATACAGTACAGAATTCTCGTGTACTACATGTAAAAGATGAGCTGTATCAATCACACAATGACAGGAATAAAGATGAGAGTACTACATGTAAAAGTATACCTAACTGGTCAACTGAAGGCTATGTAAAAATAATTTGTTTCTTTTCAACATTTCACGAGAAAGGAGCATTTTCCCTTTTTTTAGCGGGTTCATCAAGAAATGTCACAAAATGTAAATTAACAAGTACAACAACGGCAGAATGTTCCTAAGAAAACGTAAACGTAAAGGGGTTTCACAAAATTTACCTCAAAAAAATCAAATAAGCTCAAATTAAAATAACATGAATGAGCATTTGCAGAAATTTGATAGACAGTTACCAGATATAATCCCTACTAGTAGTACAAGGTATTGCTTAGGAACTTTAATAAAAGTAAACAGAGATAAGAGACCAAATGTCACAAGTAACATTCTACATAAGTATTTAGAATGAGAATCCAGTAGCAAGCAAGTTTAACCATTTCAAATCAATGGTGGAAGTATTGCAGGATCAGTTCTTTGTTGCCAATAGTGCAACCTAGAATAACATGAGCGTAAATACATAGAAAAGTATAAGCATACAAGAAAGGAAAAAATGCCGATGTGCCGCATAAAAGAGACCACAAATATGCAATTGAAATTTGTACCTGCATTTGTTGCATTACTGATAAATCAAACATCCACAGTCCAAGACGTGATGCTGCAACTCCAGCCATTAGCATCCACGCTGATGTCATGCTGCTTTGAACCCAGATGGAACCAACACATACTAATAAGAAGCACCACTGCATAAGAGCATACAAATCAATCACAGTTTCCTCTATCAAAAAGTGGTAATGCAAAAAGTCTTAATAACATGGTAGTGATCGTTTGTCATGATAATCATATATTGTTCCGACTATTCAGGTCTAGTATACTTGATGTGTTCCAGCAGATTAGATCCCAACCCACTCATTTAAGGGAGTAGGGTGCAATCAGCTGGAACAGCCAAATCATGATACGGATTTATTGTCTTAAAAGTTACATGACACACACCATGGTCATAAGAAACTAATAGAATGAAAAACAAAGAATACTTCTCCATAGGAATGGGTGGAAAGGATGGCCCATTTAGACAAGACACAGAGAATCAGATGTTAACCTGGTTCAGAAGGAATTCAAGTTGACTTACTAAATCAGCAGGTCTAGTTCTTCAGAATGATATACAGACATACAACTTCTTAAGAAAATACATTGTGTGGATATATAGTTCCACAGTACCAGAAGTTTAAAGATGAGAGTGATACCGACCTCCACATCAATGTCAGGTATGTCATTATGTTTATGCGCTTGATTATGTATGTTATTACTTTCTTTTGTTTATTTCAGAAACAGTTTCTTTTGTCGTTTAAAAACAATGTGTTGCAGAGTCTACTTTCTATTCAATTGCAGAGATTGCGGAAGTCGAGAGAAATTGTTGCGTGAAAGAGAAGATTGTTGCAGTAAATTATTGGAAATATCAAAAAAAAAATTTCTTTTTGGAAAATTCAGTTCATTTTTTTATTAACCTATCCGATTAGCTTATGTTAGTTAAAAAAACAGCAATCCCTTTGCCAAACCCAGTTGCATTGACAACAACACTATGCATTGGAAACTATGCTATTGACAATAATACTATGCATCAAACATATCCTACTTATATAGAGAAGAGAAGTTGTTTACCGTATCGAGGGCCAACGCCTTGGCATCTAGCCGAGAAGTCGAGTCTCCTTGACAGTCATCTCTCCCATGTGTACATCATACTGGCTAATGTGTGTTGCAGTTTTCTGGGGCACAAACTCATTCAGTTTGTATCCGTTGTATGTAACTTCTCCTTTGGTCTGCATTTAGCAACCACATATACATATAGTACAACCAACTCAGGTGAACAAACATGTCATACTAGTTTTAATGTATATCAAACTTTCAAATTCTGCTCTAGTTTCCCAGCTAAAGCAAGCAACAGTGTTGTCTTTCCAGATGATGGAGGGCCCAATAAAAGTGCCATCCTGAGAAAAGAAAGTAACAATGTTTTATGAAGTATGTGATAAAAGAATTGCTGAGAAGAAAATGTAACTCTACCGAGAGCACCTCAGCTAATAAATACCCTGTTCAAGCTACTTGCAAATGTAGTAACAACCAAAACAGCTGCTCGCATAGTAAAATAAAGCTCAGGTTCAAATCTCATTTGTAGTACTCAAGATTTAGATAGGTGGCAGACAAAGTCTTTTAATTTGTAGACAATGCAATATATAGCATAATAGCTATTGTAGATTGAACTATTTCATTAATTTAAACTGACAAGCTCATTTAGCCAAGGTTCAGAGTATCGGGATCGACGGTATCCACTGAAGACAAGTTATAAAATTTTTACGAATTTACGAATTACATAATAAATTTCGAAGCATTTGCCATTAATTCTTGAGAAAAAAGTGCAGGATTGTCATTTCTTTCTTGCCCATCTGTTAGTTATAAAAAGAAAGCTAGAAAGATAAAATTTTAGTAAATATTTGTTAGAAAAATAATATTGGAACCAATGGAATTGAGAGCCAGAGCACACTACCCTGAGACACCGTCGGCAATGGCCAGAACTCCACCATTGTAGTTGTCGACCAAAAAGGCGTCTTTGCCACCTTTGTCAACCTATTGATAATGAAGACCACAAGTTAGAAAATGCATTCATGAGATGATGTGATAATTTTGTTTGAGGGTAGTCATCAAGCAGTATAACAACAAACAAATATGTTTTCACTTAACTGATATGATAAGACAAACTATATGTTAAGAACTACCTTTGTCGGGTGTGGGATGAGATGAGTCCCGACACATATAGACATACCAGACCTAGAACCATGGAAAATGTAGTCAATCAATCATGTAGTTCCATTTAGAAATTTTACTCTTCCTTTAAGTAAAAGTTATAGCCCTTGCCACAACCAACAGAATATATATATATATATATATATATATATATATATATATATATATATATATATATATATATATATATATATATATATATATATATATATATATATATATATATATAAGCATTGACATGAAAAGTCTGAATATATGGATAAGATAAATATATATGTAACAATAAGAAATCGAAGGGGAAGTCCCGACAATAGGAGTCTTCGCCGATCTGGCTGCCAGTTCGGTTGAAGGCAATGTTGAGCTCTGCAGAGGATCTGAGGAAGTCCAAATTTGCACCTCCAAGTGTGTTCCGTCCAGAACAAGAGGCGAATGCGAGCTTCTGTGCTTGTATTAGTCCTCTCCGTTGTAGGCGAAGTCGTTCTCTTGTGCTTTCTCATATGTCTGCTGGTGTTCTGTTGTCGAAGGCACAGGCACATGAAGCAGACTTCATCAAGGGACTACTATATGGAAGATATGCATAAATTTACGAGAGTCTCTTATACTGAACTGTACAATGCAATCGATAGATTTTCTTCCTCGAGCCTGATCAGAGTCTGAAACTTCGGGTCTATTTATAGAGCAAAGGCTGGAGAATCCCAATGTTACCAACATAATGACCAAAACTCTGTTCACATGTTTAAACTAGTTTCATAGTCGGGAGACTTAACACTAAAAAAAATTGGTAAGTATGTTCAACCATATAGTGTCTGGCATGTACTTGATAAGACACTTACACTCTAAAGTATACTAGGACACATTAAAATCAATAACAGAAGATGTGTTCATATATATCCAACTAACAAATCCTTTCAACTTCAGAATATGAATGGGAAGGCAAGCAACGGTTCAGGGAGATATCTACAGCTACGGAGTAATTTCGGTCCTTGACATGAAAAGCCTGAATATATAGATACAATTTTTAAGACGAGAGATAAATATATATGTAACAATAAGAATTCAAATGTTATTCATTTACTTGAACAATAACTTGCATAAGTATAGCGAATGCTTGATAAGAAGCTTGTTAGGCGAAACAGAGCACATAATTCAGAGAAGTATTCATTATTCTATTTTTTAACAATGGCAAAGATTAAACAGATTGCTATGACAGAAAATGCATAAGTACAATAAAAAGAAATGTGATAATCCCTTTATATAATTAACAATCAATTATTTACTTGTCATACCTCCTACCATAAGGAAGCAGAAGTAATAGAAGACAAATTTATTACTGAATATAGGAAGTGAAGTGATATTCTTTGTTGCCAACTTCATCCGCAATCACAAAGTCAAAAAAAACTAAGAACATCATAAAATGTTGTGATTTAGCAGTCATAAGAAATATTCCATTCATATCGAATAAAGATTTTAAAATAGAGAAGCACCAAATATCTAAGAATAGATTTTACCATTCTTGGGTGACTCAACACCTTTCTTCTCCACGGCCTCATACTTGACGCTCTCATCAAAAGCGAATTTTAGGATTTGGATCCAGAGGAGAGTAAGAGTGCGAGGGAGGCCTGGATCGGGATGGCTGAGATGTGAGGAGAGACATGATTGGGATGGGAACGAGAGAACCAAAAATGAGAATAGATTTTACCAATGGCGGAGCGGATCTATCCCTCGGCCAAACCGAACCCCCATCCCCCCACATGGTGGCGCTGCCGACGGCCGCTCACCAAGAAGCGTCACCGCCGCAGCAGCAGTGGGCGCCGTCCTCCTTATAGCCGCCGTCCTCCTCCGCCGCGGAGTGGTGATGGCGCCGGTGATGGCTAGGATGTGAGGGTGGTGGGGGAGTGAGGAGAGATAATTAGGGTATGGGAAAGTAACTGAGAAATAAGGAGGGATGTGAAATTTAGAAGGGGAAGTTGAAATTTTTGTAACATTTTTTTTCTTCCATGTCACGTTTATTGCTGTTACAATAAATAAACAAAATAATAAATGTGAAAATTTTATTTTAGTAACACTTATTTAATTATTGTAACGGTTATTATCGTAACAACTTTGTAACGGTAATAACCGTTACAAATTGGAAAAAAAAAGTGTTACAAATTGACTGTTTTGGTGTAGTGCCAGTGCTTCATCCTGGGGAGCACCGGTACTCTTCGTGCCCAAGAAGGATGGGACTGTGAGGATGTGTATTGATTACAGTGCACTCAATAACATCACCATCAAGAATAAATATCCTTTGTCGCAGATTGATGAGCTGTTTGACCAGTTTAGTGGAGCGAAGGTCTTTTCCAAGATTGACCTTCGGTCGGGATATCATCAGAAGAAGGTTCGGGAGCAGAATATTTCAAAGACAGCTTTCAACACCCGATACAGCCAGTATGAGTTTCTGGTGATGCCGTTCGGACTCACCAATGCCCCAGCAGTGTTTATGAACTTGATGAATAAAGTTTTTCATAAGTATCTGGACAAGTTTGTCGTAGTCTTCATTGAGACATTCTGATATACTCGAAGACTGAGGAGGAGCATGTGGAGCACCTGCGGATAGTGTTAAAGATTTTGCGGAAGGAGAAGCTGTACGGAAAACTCTCGAAGTGTGAGTTTTCTTGGACAGAGTGGAGTTCCTAGGGCATGTGTTGACTGAAGAGGGGATTTCTGTGGATCCCAAGAAGATTGAAGCAGTGGAAGCATGGGCACCTCCCAAGTCAGTAGCTGAGATTCGTAGTTTCCTGGGTCTAGCAGGTTACTACAGGAAGTTTGTGAAATATTTTGTCAAGATAGCGGAACCGATGACCAAGCTTACGCGGAAGGATGAGGAGTTTATCTGGAGCGACGCCTGCCAGTCAGCATTTGAAGAATTGAAGAGAAGACTCACCAAAGCACCAGTTCTAGCTTTGCCATCAGGATCGGGAGGATTCGTCATCTACAGTGATGCTTCAGGGAAAGGCTTGGGATGTGTGCTTGAGCAGAACAAGAGGGTCATTGCTTATGCTTCTAGACAGTTGAGGCCTCATAAGAAGAATTATCCCACACATGACTTGGAGCTTGCAGCAGTCATTTTTGCCTTAAAACTGTGGTAAGCACTATTTGTATGGAGAGAGTGGACATCTGCACGGACCACAAAAGCCTAAAGTATGTCTTTACTCATAAGGAACTGAATATGAGGCAGCGCAGATGGCTGGAACTCTTGAAGGATTTCGACATCAATCTGCAGTACCACCCTGGAAAGACGAATGTGGTGGCAGATGCTCTCAGTCGATATCTTGTTGCTATTTATCTCACTATGGACCGGCATCTTTTGGAGGATCTTGAGAGTCTTGGGATTGAGATTGTTCTTCCGGAAGCTGGAGGGCAGCTGATGCATATGCAGATACAGTCAGGACTGTTAGAAAAGATCAAAGAGGTCCAGTTTCTTGATGTGGGGCTCCGATGTCTCAGAGGCCAGGCATAGGCAGGATTGCTCGATCACTTCACTATTGCAGAGGATGGATCCCTGAGGCACGAAAATCAGTTGTGTGTGCTTAAGGATTTGCGAGAGGAGGTGATGCAGGAGACCCACCAGTCGCAGTATTCTATTCATCCTGGGTCTACCAAGATGTACAAGGATCTACGGGAGTATGTTTGGTGGTATGGGATGAAGAGAGAGGTTGCCAGAGACCAGCAGGATTACTCCAGCCTTTACCTAATCCGGAATGGAAGTGGGAGCATATCACCATAGACTTTGTCTCTGGATTACCGCGTACGCCCAGTGGCAAGGATGCTATTTGGGTTATCGTGGACAGATTGACAAAGTCTGCTTATTTTATTCCGTTTAAGGTTGGGCTGTTGACCGAGAAGCTTGCAGACCTCTACATGTGTCAGATCGTGAGGATACATGGGATGCCGGTGAGCATCGTTTCAGACAGAGACAGCCGCTTCATATCATACTTCTGGAGGAGTCTACAGCTGAGCTTGGGATTACAGTTGAAGTTCAGTACCGCCTATCATCCACAGACGGACGGGCAGTCCGAGAGGACCATTCAGACATTAGAGGACATGTTACGGGTTTGCGCACTTGATTTCGACGGTTCATGGGAGGATCATTTCAATCTAGTACAGTTTGCTTGTAACAACAGTTATCAGGCTAGCATCGAGATGACCCCGTTCGAGGCGCTATATGGGCGGAGATGTCGCACGCCTTTATCTTGGGTCGGCGTTGGCGAGAGAGCTTTGCTTAGGCCAGAGATGGTGGTGGACTCAGCTGAGAAAGTCAGACTGATCAGAGAGCATCTCAGAGTTGCACATGATCGGCAGAAGTACTGGGCGGACAGCAGCAGACGGCCACTGGAGTTCGCGGTTGGAGATAGAGTGTTGCTGAAGATCTCGCCGACTATGGGTGTCATTCGCTTTGGCAAAGGCGGAAAGCTCAGTCCGAGGTTCATCGGGCCTTTCGACGTGACTGCACGGATTGGCGAAGTGGCATATCGACTAGCGCTTCCAGCAAGCTTGGAGGGAGTGCACGATGTTTTCCACATATCTCAGCTTCGATGCTACATTCCGGACCCGAGCCATATGGTGGAATTTTCAGAGCTAGAGGGGGGTCCGAGATTGACTTACGAGGAGCAGCCAGTGGAGATCCTTGATCGGAGAGAGAAGTGCTTGCGGAACCAGACTATTCCACTTGTCCGCGTCATGTTGAGACACCACTCTCCGGGAGAGTCCACATGGGAGCGCGAGGACGAGATGCGGGAGTGCTATCCCAGTTTGTTTGTTTGAGTATACTTTGATATTGAGAATTTTAAATACAATAAAAATGAATTGTGTTTGAATCTTCTTGAGATTTTGCTTTGTGAGTGTTTTGCTTGTCTCTCGAATTTCGAGGACGAAATTATTTTAAGTGGGGAGATTTGTAACTCCACCTCCCTGTTTTGAGAAAAAATTTTGATTTTTAAAAGCATTTGTAATATTAATAATAGTTTGATGATTAAGTTTAAAATAATAAGTTTTGATTTTAAAATAATAAATTTGCTGATTGATAGAGGGAAATTAGTTGGGCAGAATTTATTTTTTCAATTTTGAAAGTTTGTTATAACAAACTTTGGGGCCCACTCTTTAGTTTTCTAACTGTTTTTCAAAAAAATTTGTAATTTTCGAAAAGGGGGAGGGGATTTTTATAAAAATCCCTAACCGGAAGGACTTAAAAAAAAGTGGTTTCAGCGGGGGGGAGGGGGGGGGGGGGCTTTTAGCAAATGTGCACATTTTTCCCTTATAATCGAGTCTGGGGAGAGAGAGAGAGAACCCATTTATTTTTTTCATTCTCTTTAGTCGATCCTTTCCTTGTATTCCCCAACTTTCTTCGAGCCAGCCCTAATCCGACTCCGGCGACGGCGGTGACGACGATGGGTACTGCTTCCAGCGTTGATCTACTCAAGGAAGGTTGCTGCAACAACGAGCTCCGAAGACGCTCGATCACTCGGTAAGTAGTGGGTACTTTGAGGTTGAATTGCGATCTATGATCTCCTCTGTTTTTGAATCTTGTTTGAACTCCAGATCTAGATCATCGGATGGATCGCTCAAGTTTTTGACCTTCTGTTGGACGAACTCGACTGAGGTGAGCCGAATTGATTTCGGATTTCATATTCTTGAAATTTTTGATTTATCACTGAGTTTTCGGGAATTTGAAGTTCGAATCATTCTAGATCAATTGGATCTTTGATCTCTTCGTTTCTCATAGATCCTTACATATTTTTTTCAGATTCGATCAGCTTACTTTGAGCTGATATTCTATACAAATTCAAATCCTCAACTTAGATTCGGTAAGAAATTGATTTCGATTTGTCAATTTGAATTTCTGAGTTCAATGGAAATTTCGTAGTCTGGAATTGGATTGATGAAGCAATTCGTGGGAATCTGAACAATTTCTATATTCTCTTTGATTGTGGGAACAGAGGAGTTCGAGGATCAGTTTGTAAGCCGCTGACCGTTACGTGTTCGACATTTTGTCCGAGCCTGGGACACAGCAGTGAACGGGACACGTTAGGTCGTGTCTGCTTCATGAGAGTGTCTTGATTCCATCTGGACTCATCACCATCAGGTACTAATATGTCCTCTTTGTATACTCTTGGTTAATCAATATTGAATAATGGAGTTTAGTTCGGGTTTGCCGTCAGTGTAGGAGCGGTCGTGTCCGTGTCCAGATGAATGGGATGCAGGGAGTTCGAATTGATGGATTTCAATTGTACCTGGCAATCGTGTCCGAGTTTTGAAGTTGTGTGTCCAGATCGGTTCATGTGTGTGTGTCCAGTGCTGTCGTATCCACGCAGTGTGCGTTGATGCAGGAATGGGTGCGAAACTCTTCTGGGTTGGAGCAGTGATTTTTTTTTTGTTTCAATTCTCGATTTGGTTGTATAATTATTTTCTTTGATTTTCCTTCTCATTTGTCTGTATATTTTAGTTGTAGTTGGGGTTGTTTGAATATACAAATTCTTGATATGTTGTGATCTTTTTCTCCTAAATGTTGTGCTCCTAATCCGGAGATCTCGACTTGGAGAAAGTCAGTAACATGGGGGTTAGTTTGTGTATGTGTTGATGGCTGAATTATTGGCAAAAATGGGCTGGACATGTGATAAAGGTGGGATTAGGACTATGGTGATCTCAGTTCAGTTTTAAACTGAACCTGAGGATTTTAGTATCACTTCGACTTAAGGAGGGCCGATCTAATAGCCTGAAAATAAACTTGAATTTATGTGTTCTTTGCAAAACAGTACACTAATTCAGTTCAAATTTCTGAAGTTGGAGAATCAATCATAGGTTATGGATAATAGGACTGATTGGTGTGATTTTTAGGACTAATTGGATTGACATGTACAGTATATGTTGAAACTGCTTAACAGCAGTTCTCATCATATTATTATGGTGATATTAATTGTACCTTAAAATCCTATAACTCTTAAATGCCATGTTCCATGTATAAACTTGTTAGTAGATTAGTTCATGTCCTAAGATTGACTAGGTTTAATAGTAAAATGAAGTCACAGGCTAATTGAAATAGTACCCTATAACTGGGTGTAATAGTTCATGATGGCTTGAGTTAGATTATTGTGTAGTTATAATAGAAAACCAAAGTATAAGGTTTAATTGAGTGTATTCTAAAATTCTAGGAATAGTTAGTGGCTTCTAATTGTGTTAAATAAAATTTAATTATTAACTGTTCACTTAAACAAATTTTGTAATTATTAAACAGGAGGACATCCAGCCCCGTACTTTCCTGGAGCAAGGCAAGTACATTCTATGGTCTTGTACATTTAATTATATCATGTGCTTCCTTGTTGACACACTGCGACACGACATATTTTCTGGTGCTCATGTTCCTTGTTCTTATTAGTTGTACCTGGGGAGGGAAAATATACTATTTATGTGACCAAACTCAAGAAACAACTCAGGTGTGTTTAGCTTTGACCCCGCATCGTGCACGCGGGTCCTAAGCTGTACCATTCATGTGCTTTCATGTGCTTTCATGTGTTTACCCCTAGCCGGTCACATACTTAGTTATATTTCAAATATTGTACACACATGTTCAGGAGATATATCTTGTACTTAGTTCCTGTGATTCCTGAGATACCATGTTCTTTCATGTTCTTACATACCATGTTCTTTCATGTACTTATATACCATGTTCTTTCTTGTACTTTATATACCATGTTCCCCTGTACTTTCATATCATGATGTCTTGTTCATTACCTAGAACTGTGCTTTGCTCCGCTCCTGACTGGATAAGTTGCAGGTGAGATGGAAGCCATTTGCGACACCTTTTATGGGCGTGATGTTGCCATTCTTGCTGAGCCAGCTGGAGCTGTGTTGGACATAGAGGCCGCAGAGGCCTAGTACCTTACCTTCATGTTATTTTCCTATTTTGAGACTTAGTCAGACAATTTCTATTTTCTGGATGAATGTAATAAAATACTTAGACTTGTACTCTGATTTTGGGATACGTTCATAGATGTTGTGATGTTATCTTACTTCCATGATTACTTGTTAGTTTTCCTAGTATTGGTACAGCTTACTTCATCGTGTCTAACGACGAAGGCTGGGCGTGTCCGACTCGTGTCCGATTATTCGGGAGCGGGTCGTGACACGACCTCTCATGCATAAATTGATCAGTCCTTATCAAAATGCATTTGTTTCTGATTGATCAAGATATCAGGTACCATGAGGGTCGATTATTAGATCTTCAATCACAAAATCAAACTGAAGCAAGCTATATGGATGAACGTACTGCACAAATTCTTCTGAATAAATTACATCTTCAAAGAGAGCTTTACTGGAAGCAACACTCCAACATATCTTGGCTTAAGGAAGGGGACAGAAACACTCGATTTTTTCATCTCTCGGCTACTATGAGGAAACAACGTAATGTTATCCATAGTGTTATCAATCAAGATGGACTACAAGTATCAGAGCATGATGAGATATCTGACATCTTTATTGACCACTTCAGGCCTTTATTTCAAGCTGTACAGACACAACCTATTCTCGAACACATCCTAAATGAACTACCTGTCATATCCAGTACTGAAAATGATTCTCTTAACTCCATTCCTCAAGAAGATGAAATTATGGCAACAATCAAGAGTATGAGTCCACACAAATATCCAGGCCCAGATGGGTTACCTGCTATATTCTATCAAAAATGCTGGAACCAAGTCGGACTTGAGGTATCTACTCTCATCCAAAAAAAAAAATTTGAACTGGAATTATGCCACCATATCTCAATCATACTCATATAGCTCTCATCCCCAAGATTAAGTTCCCCTCAAAACCAGTTGATTACAGGCCTATAGCCCTATGCAATGTTATTTACAAGGTCATTTCAAAGATTCTTGCTATTCGGTTACGACCTCTCATGCATAAATTGATCAGTCCTTATCAAAATGCATTTGTTTCTGATAGAAATATCGGTGACAACATTGTTATTGCTCAAGAGCTTATTCACTCAATTTCTAAATTCCATCCTCAAAATAGTGTTTTTGCCTTCAAAGTGGACATGTCTAAAGCTTATGATAGATTAGGATGGGGTATTATCAGCCAAGTATTAGGTGGTGTTGGTATTACTGGCAAATCACATGATCTCATTATGTAATGTGTCACTACACCCACCTTTGCTATCCTCATAAATGATGTTCCTTCTAGTTCATTCTCTCCTGGTCGTGGAATTCGATAAGGATGTCCACTTTCACCATATTTGTTCATTTTGTGTATGGAGATTATAACTACTCTGTGACGCCCCAGTCCCAAAATACGTAGGATTATGAACGTAGACATGCCAGTCGTATAATTAATATATGTAAGCTGTAAAATATAGTAGAACCATAACTAATCTCATCCACACAAAATAAATGAATAAAAGATATCATATAATGATAATGAATTGTCTTGATACAATAGGTTGGGCGGAGACAAATCCACTACCAACAAGGAAAATACATGAGAAAAGAAATGATTTTTGGCGAGCGAAGTGAAGACTATCCAAGTGCAATCATCCTCGAGGAAGTAGAGATGGTCACGGCTAAAGCTAAAGTATCTGCGAAAGACAAGAGCACACACCTGGAGAGATAACCAGGTCCTCAGAGGGACATAACAAGACACATAATATCATGCCATATAAACTGAATAAATATTGCTCAAATAAATAAGGGTTGCATGCAATAGGGTACCTAACCATACTATAGTGAATATGCAATAAAAACAAACCTTTGACTCATGGGCCGGATCAGGAATATCAGGAATCAGGACCGTATCTCCCACTGAAGATAACCGGCAATCAGGACCGTACCTCCCACTGGAGATAACCGGCTATCAGGACCGTACCTTCCCTTAGAGATAACCGGCAATCAGGACAGTGCATATATGACCCATACATTAAGGAACTGTTCTTCCCACCCAATGCCTATTATGTTGTATCCACAACAGTAAACTTCTATAACCGCTAAGTCAAACTAGCATGCAATTCTATTAGCGGTTAATCCTATCGCACAGCTTATACGCACCGGTGGCCATCCAGTCACGCATGTCCGTGTTCTACATGCAACACACAACTTCGTGGTACAACGTGTCAAGTCCAATGAATGCAAACACACAAGGTGGTCCCTTAATTCTAGGTTTATTGTGTAAGAAAACTAATACATAGCAAGAAATATAAATGGACAGTAAGTTCTAACAGGTTATGCCATGTATCACAGTTTATTTTGCATAAAGAAAATAATGAATAATGCGTGAAATATGAGCTAAATAAATAAACAGCAAATGGCAAGGTGTCTTGCCTGGTAGTATGCCTGGTGTGCTGCGATAATCACGGTGGCAGGAACTGCGACTTCGGTGCAACAACTATACAAGGTGACCTCTGATGGTGGTACGGACAGTTCCATTGGGTCCAGAACAGTCGAATTTGTTAGGGTTGACATAGGTTTGTACAGGTTTGGCGAGGGAATAGGATATATGGGATTAGTCACAGACAGAAGGGTGGTCGAAGGAAATTGGATAAGTAATTTTATATGATTTTAGAAAAATAACTATAATGTTTGGAAACTAAATTTTGTTAGTAAAGTAAACTTTTAGGAATAATACATTGAAAAATCGAAATCATTTTGGGCTAAACTCTAAGTTGTAAAGGTAAGATTTTTCGTAGAAATCTATTAGTAAAATTATTTTCAAATAAATATATAACAAGTCTAGGAAAATATTTTAGGCCGAACTCCAAACTTGAAAGTACATACATAGCTCTATCTTTTTTTTAAAAATAATAATACATATTCTAAAATGATAACTTAATCAAAATACAAATAATAAAAATAATAACAATTAAACTAATAACCACAACCCTAATATTCATAACTAAATATTTATAAAAATAATAATAATAATAATAATAAGTATGAGGTTAGCAATAGTAATATAACATAACAAAACATAATTACTAATAATAATCAATAATAATAATTATAATAATAATAATAATAATAATAATAATAATAATAATAATAATGTTAATAATCCTAATAATAATAATATGTGAAAATATATCAATTAACATTAAAAAAAAGTACAGAAACAAAACCAAACAGCTACAAATAAGTAAATAAAAAAAACAATTAAATAACCGAAACCATTGCAGCAGTGACTGCTGCTGCTTCTCGTTTTTAAGAAAGAAGGAGAGAGAAAAAGAAATCGGGGAGAAAAGGGTTTGATCGGAGGGGGTTTCGGCCGGCGGTGGGGGCTAGGGCGATCGTTCACCGGAGAACGCGGTCGGCGCAGTCCGTTGCTGGCGCGGGTACGAGCAAGGCACGGCATGCGGTGGAGACGCGAAGGCGGCGGCTGCGGAGTGGTCCTGCGCGCGGTGGCGCGCACGGCGGCAGACGGCTCTGCGCGAAAGAGGGGGCGGAGCCGCTGGGCGCCGGTCGGAGAGGATAGAAGGGCGCGGGTGCGGCTCGTCGGTGGAGGTCACGCGGGACGGGGGCTGGGTTGGCTCGGTCAAGGAGATGGCGGTTCGAGGCTGCGGCCAAGGTGGTCGCCGACGAGGTGAGTGGTGGTTGGATATTTGTTGGGGTTTTGGGTTTCCGGCGGGCTAGCCCGCGGTGGTGGTTTGGGACGGTATCGGCAGCGGTGGTATGGCCGGAGTCAGGGTCGAGCGGGGTCGTCGTGGAGGTGAACGGCGGCCCGATGATGATGAAGGTGGTGGTGTTGACGATGATGATGCTGATGGTGGGGATGAAGACAGTGGTGAAGATGGCGGTGGGCGGCGCTGCTGGGGTCGTGTGACGACGACAAGCGGTGGTGATGGGCTTAGGCTAAAATTAGGGTTAGGATTAGGGCTAGAGTTTGTGTCCTACATGACGGGTGGAGTCGAAGTCGTGTCGGGGATGTGTCCGACACGAGGAATTAATGTAATTGTAAAAAATGGAATAAGATTATGGATGGTGGAACACGGACACGATGCACGCACGTTGGTTGTAGAATTTTGTGGAGGAATATTGTGGAGAAAATATTGGAGGAGTACTTGCCTATTTATAGGATGTGGAAATTTGCAGTTGGATAAGAATTAGAAAGATTTAAAACCCAATTAGATAATTCGTATCAATTAAATCCAAATCCAAATCCAATTTAAATTAAATTACTTCTTTTAGTTTAAAAACAAATAAGATAAATCAAATCCCAAATATAGATATTAATTTAAATAAATCCACAATTCAAATCAAGATTTAAATTGTCACAATAATTTCAAAATATGTTTCCAAAAATACTAATATTAATAATTTCAAAAATTTTATTATTATTTAAAAATAAACTAATAAATAATTACAAAATATATATGTGTGCACAAATAATATTTACAAATATATACTTTTCTATTATACTATTTTATAAAAATATTATTTATTATTATAACTGTCAAAAAAAGTCTTTCATAAATAAAAATAACAAACTTGGAAATTTTGGAACGCTAACCAAATAATTATTATGTATATTATTTTGAAACCATAAAAAAATAGAAAAATATTTTTCAAAAATATGTACGCTCGCACATATTCGCACTCGTCGAGCAAATTCGAAAAATGAACTTCCGCGCACGACGTACAATACGACTACGCACGTACAATACAAAATTTTAATTCAGTACCAAATTTAATAATAAAAAAATATAGTAGAAATTTAGGAGTTTTACATACTCTGATCAGTACAATGGTTAGAAACTCTCTTTACGATTGTGTATCTATTCGTAACTCACATCACAATTATTCCCATCTTGCTTTCGCTGATGATCTATTCATATTTGGCAAATGTTCCCTTCATAACATTGCTCAAGTGAAAATCATTCTTCGAACTTTCAAAAGTTGGTCAGGCCAGCGTGTCAATTTCGAAAAATCTTCAATTTTTTTCAGTAGGAAAACTGATCCTATAATGCGAGAGTTGTTCCGTAATCTCTTGGGGGTCCAATTGATGCATTCCAAAGACAAATACCTTGGTCACTTGCTTCTCCAATCTATGAAAAGAGTGTCTACCTTCCAAACTCTCCTGGATGCTAGCCTATCTAAACTATTGGGATGGAAGCGAAAATGTTTATCTTACACTGGAAGAACCACTTTAATCAAATCAACTCTTGCCTCTCTTCCTACCTACTATCTTTCTGCCTATCTCATCCCAAAAATAGTGTCCAATACTTTATCCAAATATCAATGTAACTTTTGGTGGGACTCTCATGACAAAAGGAAGATTCATTTCTCGGCTTGGTCTAGATTCACCCAACCGAAGTACCAAGGGGGTCTTGGTATTCGGGATCCATACATTGCAAATCTTTCTTTGGTTCTTAAACTAGCATGGAAGTTCCTCTCGTAATCTGATTCAGTCTGGGCATCACTCCTCACCAGTAAATATCTACACTCAACTTCCTTCTGGTCAGCATTGCCATCCAATACCTCTTCATGCATTTGGTCCAGTATCCTACGTAGCAGGGAGTTCCTTATGGGAAATATCGTATGGTCGGTGGGAGATAGTTCAGTTATCAATATATGGAATGACCCATGGGTTCCATCTTTACCAGATTTCAGAGTGAAAGGCTACAATTTCAGCAATCGATGGATACACAAAGTGAAGCAAATACCTTTATCTGCTAACCTCATCTATCATGGAAGGCCAACCTCATCTACCTTCTATTTCCCCCATGTGAAGCAAATGCAATTCTGAAAATACCTTTATCTGCTAATTGTCCTTGTGACAAGTTAATGTGGATACATTCTGCTGATGGAGTGTTTACTTCCAAGTCAGCATACAGAGTAATACATGAGAAGCTATTCCCTAATCCTAACAGCAGTAATGAGGATGAATTCAAAGATTGGAAGAGACTTTGGTCCCTAACACATATCAGTCCTAAGGTGGTGCTTTTTGCTTGGCGTGCCATTACAAACTCACTCCCCACACAAGACAACATCCACCTTCGAATCAACCACATTGATGCCATATGTCCTCTGTGCAAGGTGAACCCTGAAACTACTAACCACTTATTATTTCTTTGTCCTATCACAGGTAAATCTTGGGATCATATTGCTGAGATTGCAGCTATGATTCATGAAGACTCCACTGTCTCATCATTATCTCTACTATTCTGAAGAAGGGTGATCCATCTTTAACTTCATCTCTATTCTACCAAATGTGGACTATATGGAAATCGAGAAACAAAGCAATTTTCAACCATCAGCCAATCGATACAACACATTTTTTGAAGATGCTTAAAGGTTAAAGGAGAGGACAGACGTTCACAGCATTGATCCTTCCAATTTACTCAATGCTACACTCAGGAACCAACAGGATTTCAAATGGCAACCCCCACATCAACACACCTGGAAGATTAATTTTGATGGCGCATACTTGGATGAAAAGATGTCTGCGGGTGCTGTACTACGTAATTCACGTGGAGACTTCAAGATGGCAATGTCAAAGAATGAGGATGGTGGCTCACCCTTAGAAGCTGAAGCAATGGGTATCCGTTTAGCACTCGAGATTTGCAGCAGGAAGAATCTACAAGAGGTGATAATTGAAGGGGACTGCAAGCCCCTAATTGATGCAATCAACACCCCGTCTTCTATTCCATTCTAGCGTGCTCGTCACACAATTGAGGACGCAAGAAAGGCTACAAAATCTGACTCCAACTTGTCATTTTCATATGTACATAGAAGCGCTAACCAATGCGCACATTCGCTAGCAACTGATGCTCTGTTTTTAAATTTCTGCATTTCAGTATCTCTGTTTAAAGAGATACCAGATTGTATGGTTTCTCATATCCTTCATTGTCACGCCCCAGAACCAGAATACTGGAGAGCGGGGGCAGACATAGCCAGCTACGTATATTGAAATAGAATACATCTCAACTATACGGTCACGGCTGTCTAAATATGAGGGTTTACTACAAGCCAGCAGTCTCTTAAGGTCAAGCCTATTGTCTCAATCTCAAGCAATTAACAGAGTTGCAAGATATTAGAGCATCAAATATATATATATAAGGCGTCCTAAATATTATATATTGGATGATCATGAAGCTAGTCGTACAAAATGATGGGACTAGCAAGAGTTCAGTCATACATGATCAACCCTAGGATTTGTTAATCATGTTTATAACCCGTAGGCAGACAGTAAGTAAATGTGCATCGAGCTAACAGGTGCTCGTCGGCTAAATGCCTCAAAAGAATAAATTTATATATAAGTGGGTGAAACAAAAAGGAAAACCCACTCTTGGCCCGGGTTCCGTCTAGTTGTCACCATTGGGCTGGAAGCTCGGTAGATCCTCGGGAGCTGCTCCGAAATCTGGCCACACAAAACCAGCTGGGTCAAACCCCAGAAAGAGCAAGTACCACAAAGGAGGCCACAAATAAGAACAAAAGCCAGCATATCAGAACATAAAGAATAAAAGAAAGTACAAGTAGTAAGGTACACAGGGCGATAAACGACTAGGGACGTGGAACCATTCCGGGAGCCAGGTTACAATCCTTAAACCAGACAAGGACCGGGGTTGTAACCCTTCGCCTGAATAGCTCACTGTCTCTACTCATTTATCGTTAAGATAAGTAAAACAAACATGCTCAGGAGATAGCAGGTACTGGAGCTAGACAAGACTTAGACAAGGCTGGACACCATCCATTCGCAATCGGCCAAGCAAGTACTACGGCCCACTACTTTAACTAACTAGGGTTATCACAAGCCTAATTACTAACAAGATGCAAGTGAGAATTCCAGTCCCAAGCCCTGCAGACTATCCAGTTATCCTTCCGCGGGTTGAGAGTTATAGGTGGGTACATTGCCCGGGAGACAAATGTACCCTTAGGTGACTTAGAGGGTGCAACACATGACAGTGTGCTGGAAATGTGCTCTACTCGTCGGCAAGCTACAATTCCATTAAAGCGCCCAGATAACGAGATTACCTGTGACTGGGAATTCTCCATATTCTAGTTTGATCTAATCATTAGCCTAATCCAATTTAGCGCGAGTCCCTGGCCGTGGTACCCAGGAAGTCACGTCCTAGACATGATGCGAGACAAGACAAGTGGATTGTACAAGCAAGCAAGCAGGAGCACCCACGGTGTCAGGGCAAGTCAAGTCAAGTCAAGTCAGGAGTGCGCCGCCACGGCCACTATCAAGTTATCAAGATAAATCATGTCAGGGTGCTTGTTAGGAGTGCACCACTACGGGTCACTGTCATGTCAGGAGTGCACCACTACGGATCACTGTCGTGTTATGCTAGTTCCTTGTCATACTATGCCAAGTACAATAGTCAATCCAAACGTATTAAGTAAAAATCAAGTTCATGACAAAAGGCGTAAGGATATAAAATGGACGTAAAATATCTAATAAAATACCAATATATATAGGACTATAGAAGATCCAAGCTTAAAGAAATAACCAAAACTCTAAAAGCCAATGGATTGCGCAAGGGGTCAGGGAGTTGGATTGCGCAGGTGTCAGTTGCGCAGGGTGCCAAGTGCGCAGGGGCACAGGGCACAGGGGCAGATTGCGCATGAACAGACTACGCAGAAGTGAACTGCGCATGGGTGGATTGCGCAGGAACAGACTGCGCAGGAGTCAACTGCGCATAGGTGGATTGCGCAGGGGTTACTTTGCGCATGGTTGGCTTGCGCATGGATAGCTTGCGCTAGCGCAATCCAGCACAACGCAAAGCACTGGCTGAGGTCATGCGCAATCGGCCCTGCACTAAAGAGCACAAGCCGGGGGTGCGCAATCGGCCATGTGCTAAAGAGCGCAAGGCAGAGGGATGTTCTTCCTGGCCGAGAGCAGGTCCAAGAACACCAAGAACTTCAATTCTTCATAACTTTGCCAAATCAAAACCAAATCTAGATTTTCAAAGTTCTAACTTGAGTAAAATCGAATTCTCTTCCACATGGAAGCATCAAAACATGCAAAAATCGAAGTTTAATAGATCAAAACCAAGGATTTTCGAAAATGGTTAAAACCTAGATCTAGAAGAATGAAAGCTCCAAATCATAAAATATCAAGTTCTAAAGTTGTTCTCCATGGACCAATCTAGTTAATGGACAAATAAAAAGTGGTGCTTATTTGATGGCATGGTGCACTTGCCTATAGGTTGGGGAGTTGTGTAGAGGAAGGAAGAAGAAGAAGAAATAAATGAAAATAATGAGGAGAGAGAAAAGTAGGTAGGGATTTATGATGGTGGGTTGTGTTGTGTTGAGGGTGGGGTGTAGGTTAAAGTGCTCCTCTCATGATAAACCAAACCAAACCAAACCCTCTCGACAAAATAAAACCAAGCCAAGTCAAAACCCACTTTACGAGAAACCCAAATCTGCAAGTCGAGCCAGAAATACAATTACAGGCCAGAATCTGAGAAAATAAAATACAGGTCCATGATACATGCAGGCTTAACCAAAAATACGTATTTAGAATATGGGTGTTACATTCATGATATGAGTTTACTTTCTCATTAAGTTTATGAAGCTTGTTTTCAAAAAAAAAATATAGTTTGTATTTTAAACTAATGCTCCTATGCAATATTAAAAAATATGAGAAAAAAATGGTTTCCATCCCTAATTATTCACGATCTCTAGAGTGCAATACTAATATGTGAACCACTACACTATAATTATATTATGTTTAACTATTATACCTCAATTATTTTATGTTAACTATTGCATCATAATTATTTTTTTATAGCTAGCAAATTATATTTTAATTTCGGAGTCACCGTAAATATGGGATCCGGGCCTCCCAGAGAAGCAGGTCGACGAAGGAGATAACCGGTCATTCGGCCTGTTGACGAGTCGGCAACGCAGAGCAGCCAACAATGCTTCTACTTTGAGTTGTCATCATGCTTTTAGATGTTGTTACTTATGTCATGCATGAACCTTTGATATGTTGAGTAATAAAAACAAGGGTGTTGTAATTCATCTCATCATGGTGACTCTTCATTTTGTAACTCATGACTCTTCATTTTGTAACTCATGAGTGACCTTTCATTATGTAACTCCCAACCTCTCTCTTCCTATATAAAGAGAGGTTGGGATAGCTTGTATAATAGATTGAGACACATATATTGATATACATGTGAGGTTGAGCTAATTGTCCACAACACGTTATCAGCACTTTGCACGTGCAACGCCGGAGACCCGACGTACCGCTCGCCTCGACGTCCGCCGACCGTTGTCCCGTGCACACCCCGTCGCTCGTCGCCGATCCCGCGTATCTCACTTTCTTCCACCGTACGGTAAGAAAGGTAAAAAAATTTGGAAAATTTTTGATAGCAGAAATATATTGTTCCTGTTGTTACAATATTACTGTTTTTTTGGACATCAAGAAAAAGAGATATTTGCTCTCTTCCAATTGATTTACATTCATTAGTATGATCAAAACCTTTTTCATCTAGGTATTGCATGACATAACATGACAAATGCTATATTATTTTTCACAGCATTATATGAAATGAGATTGAGAAGTGTTTGTCAAGTTTTTTAGATTGCATGTGAATTTTGAATTTTTGAATTTGGACATTTGAGTTGGTAAGCCCAATACATAATTCATTGTACTGTTATCATTTCCTAGTTGTTTTAATCCAACTTTTGCTTGGTAGCATGCAATATTTTGAAATTGTTTATTATACACTCTGAAATTGACATGCAACTCAGTAAATTATTAAATTTACCCAAATAGCAGATAACAATTACTGACAAACTTGAGTAGCATATCCAAAGTACGAACTGCTAGTTGTTTAAAGTAAACTTGCATTTATTCTTATTTGACAAGTATGTTTCCATTAAGCTCACTATGGATCACTTTTTAACATTCTATTAACAGTACAAATTTATTTTTATGTATAACTTTGCTATAATCTAGCCTTTAGCATACTAGTTTTTTTTTAAAATAAAAATAAAAATTTGTTAGTTAATTTCTGAGGGAATAAATTTTTGATAGCAAATTTTCATGTTGAAAAAGAAAATTTAGATGCTAACATTTTCTTTGGTAATGATGGATTTGGAGCGCCCCGACGAGCACCTCAGTGCCATCTGTGCCCTGCCGAGCACCTCAGTAACATTTTTTTATGTTACTCAGTAATCATTGTAACAGATGAACAATAAAATTGTATTTTTTTATCGCTATTTGTCACCCCCATTCTTGTATTTCGTATTTGTGCTCGTAATTTGATTTTTGGCACGTATTTTATTTTCTCGACTTGTGGATTCGGGTTCTCGTAAATGGGTTTTGGACCATGGCTTGGTTTTATTTTGTGGAATTGGTTTGGTTTGATTAGGTTTGGTTTAATATGAATTGGAACACCTTAACCTACACTCCTCCCTCAACACACCACAACTCCCCCACTTTATAACACCACCTACTTTTCTCTCTCCTCTTTATTCTCTCATTTATTTCTTACAAACTTCTTCTTCTTCCTTCTTCCACACAACTCCCCAACCAATAGGCAAGTGCACCTTGCCAACAAATAAGCACCCAATTTTATTTGTCCATTTGATAGATTAGGACATGTAGATCAACATTAGAACTTGGAATTTTGTGATTTGGAGCTTTCATTCTTCTAGATCTAGGTTTTAAACCATTTTCGAAAATCTTTGGTTTTGATCTATTAAACTTTGATTTTTGCTTGTTTTGATGCTTCCATGTGGAAGAGAATTCAATTTTACTCAAGTTAGAACTTTGAAAATCTAGATTTGGTTTTGATTTGACAAAAATATGAAGATTTGAAGTTCTTGGTGTTTTTGGACTGCTCTCGGCCAGGAAGAACAGCCCCTTGCCTTGCGCTTTTTAGCGCATGGCCGATTGCGCACCCTGGCCTGTGCTCTTTAGCGCATGGCCGTTTGCGCAGTCACTTGGCCAGCGCTTTGCGCTGCGCTGGCGCAAGCTAGCCATGCGCAATCCAGCCATGCGCAAAGTAACCCCTGCGCAATTCACTTCTGCGCAAACCGCTCCTGCGCAATTCACTTCTGCGCAACCCACCCTTGCGCAAACCACCCCTGCGCAGTCCACCCTTGCGCAAGGTAACCCTTGCGCAAGACAACTCTTGCGCAGCTCTTCCATGCGCAGTACACACCCTGCGCAGACCTACCCCTGACCCCCTTGCACAACCTACTTGTCTATGATGAATTTGTTATTTCTTGATCTTGGCTCTTCTATAGTCCTATTTTATATTAGTATTTTATCAGGTATTTTATGCCCATTTTATATCCTTACGCCTTTTGGCATGAACTTGATTTTGCTTAATATGTTTGGAATAACTATTGTACACTGCTTGGTATGGCAAGGAACTAGTACAACATGACAGTGACCCGTAGTGGTGCACTCCTGACACGACCAACCTGACTTGATAGTGGCCCGTCGTGGCGCACCCCTGACAAGTACCCTGACATGATTTACCTTGATAACTTGATAGTGGCCCGTGGCGGCGCACTCTTGACTTGACTTGACTTGATAACTTGACTTGACTTGCCTTGACACCGTGGGTGTTCCTGCTTGCTTGTTTGTACAATCCACTTGTCTTGTCTTGCATCATGTCTAGGACGCGACTTCCTGGGTACCACGGCCAGGGACTCGCGCTAAATTGGATTAGGCTAATTATTAGATCAAACTAGAACATGGAGAATTCCCAGTCACAGGCAATCTCGTTATCTGGGCGCTTTAATGGACTTGTAGCTTGCCGACGAGTAGAGCACATTTCCAGCACACTGTCATGTGTTGCACCCTCTAAGTCACCTAAGGGTATATCGTTTCCTGGGCGACGTACCCACCTATAACTCTCAACCCGCGGAAGGATAACTGGATGGTCTGCAGGGCTTGGGACTGGGAGTTTCTCACTTGCATCTTGTTAGTAATTAGGCTTGTGATAACCCTAGTTAGTTAAAGTAGTAAGCCGTAGTACTTGCTTGGCCGATTGTGAATTGATGGTGTCCAGCCTTGTCTAAGTCTTGTCTAGCTCCAGTACCTGCTATCTCCTGAGCATGTTTGTTTTACTTATCTTAACGATAAATGGGTAGAGACAGTGAGCTATTCAGGCGAAGGGGTACAATCCCGGTCCTTGTTTGGTTTAAGGATTGTAACCTGGCTCCCGGAATGGTTCCACGTCCCTAGTCGTTTATCGCCCTGTGTACTTTTATTACTTGTACTTTCCTTTATTCTTTATGTTCTGATATGCTGGCTTTTATTCTTATTTGTGGCCTCCCTTGTGGCACTTGCTCCTTCTGGGGTTTGACCCAGCTGGTTTTGTGTGGCCAGATTTCGGAGCAGCTCCCGAGGATCTACCGAGCTTCCAGCCCAATGGTGACAACTAGACGGAACCTGGGCCAAGAGTGGATTTTCCTTTTTGTTTCACCCACTTATATGTAAATTTATTCTTTTGAGGCGTTTAGCCGACGAGCACCTGTTAGCTCGATGCACATTTACTTACTGTCTGCCTACGGGCTGTAAACATGGATTAACAAATCCTAGGGTTGATCATGTATGACTGAACTCTTGCTAGTCCTATCATTTTGTACGACTAGCTTCATGATCATCCAATATGTAATATTTGGGACGCCTTATATATATATATTTGATGCTCTAACATCTTGTAACTCTGTTAATTGCTTGAGATTGAGACAATAGGCTTGACCTTAAGAGACTGCTGGCTTGTAGTAAACCCTCATATCTAGACAGCCGTGACCGTATAGTTGAGATGTATTCTATTTCAATATACGTAGCTGGCTGTGTCTGCCCCCGCTTTCCAGTATTCTGGTTCTGGGGCGTGACACTATTTTTTTGGCGTCGCTTTATTAGACGTCGAAAAAATAGTTGACATTTTTTTTGGTGCCGCTTGCTTAGGCACCAATTCTTTTGTGTGTTGTTGCCTATTTATGTTGTACGTTTTTTTAGCGTAATGACGTAAAAATTGAAAAATTGGTTTTGGCTATATATAAACAAATTCTGGCACCGCCAAATTTGGGCCTCCCAAAAATAACTTTTTTGGTTAATAATTTTTCAAAGGCAACGCTCATTTTGAGCACGCACTAAATTGTCACATATTTTGCACAGTTCGCAAATAGCGTGAATTTCTTGAAAAATCTTATTTATTCTTACATTTGACAAAAAAAATTACGAAGTCTCTCCGAATAGGCTCACCTACTTGGGTATGATGTCAGAAAGAACTTGGGGCTTGGTTCTTAAGAGGTCCCCGGTGACCCTCCCCCCCCATTTTCCCGCCTGGTCATATTCACGTAGAGCTACTGAAAGGGGTTGACCGAATATTATTTGCTCAAATTGTATTTATAATTATGCATTTTTGCAAGAAATTTATTGACCTCTCTATATCGGCCCGTCGATCGATATAAGATAATTTTTAAACAAAAATCGTTTTTTTCAAAACCGTTGTTTTTTTATTTACGATTGTTTGTTGTTGCTTATACAAACCAAATCCATATAAACCTGTCGTTTTATATGTTGACTGATCAAGATTTTTTCTCCTGTTGTAGAAAAATGTCGATCAAGATTGATTTTCCCATCCTTGAAGCCTCTGGCAAGAACTACTTGGACTGGACGCAAGACATCCAGAACCATCTAGATGCGCAGGGCCTCTTGGACGTCATCTATAACGAGGAAGAGCGTGAAGTGGAAGTCACTCGCTCAATGAACGCCAAAGCGATGATTCTATTTCGCAGGCATTTATCTGACGCCATGAAGTCGGAGTTCATTGAAATCTCCTCGCCGAAGACGCTATGGGACTCTCTGAAAGAGCGCTTCGACCACCAGAAGACCATATGGATACCTGAAGCACGCCATGACTGGTTGAACCTGCGCTTTCAAGACTTCAAAAGTGTAACTGATTACAACAATGAAGTCTGCAGGATTCGATCACTTCTCCAATACTGCGATAAGATATTAACCGACAGTGATCTATTGGAGAAAACATACACCACATTTCCTTCAACTGACAACTTGCTCCAAAAGCAATACCGTCAGTCTAAGTTCACCAAGTTTTTCGAGCTCATCACCCAGCTTTTACTAGACGAGAAGAACAGTCTCATTTTAATGAGAAACAACAATTCTCGTCCTGCTGGAACAAAGGCAATTCCAATGCCTGATGCAAACGCTCTCCGTGGACCAAATCTACGGTGGAAACGAGACAAGGGCCAGTCGTCCCAGCCAAGGAACAGAGGCGAGTTTAAGTCTCGCCACCCAAAGCGAGGTTCTAACAAGAACCAAGGACCTTTGACTCCTAGGCAGTCTCATGGTAAGAACCAACGGACCAGTCGTCCCAAAGCGAGAGTGGAAGGCCAAGCGCCTACTCTCTGCTACAAATGTGGTACTTATGGTCATATGCAACGGACTTGCAGGGCGACCCCCCAAGAAGTTAATAACTATCACAAGGGGCGCCGGGCCGAAGCAAATCTGGTCATCGAGTGCGAAAATCTAAATCTTGAGACCCCCGATTTTGTAGCAGAAATGGAAGAATAAATCTCCATTTCTATCTATGTTTGATTTAAGTCATGAAACTTTTGGTGGTTTGTATTTTTCTGTTTTCTCGATAAATTAAAGTTCTATTTCGAGCACTTTCCTCAAACGTGTGACAAACTTTAATTTTCTTTACTTATAGGCATGGACCACGGGGCAGTAGATTGTCTGGTTGATAGTGGAACGACTCACACTATCTTGAGAGATAAATCATACTTTATCTCCTATACGCCTAAAGTAACCTCAGTGACAACCATTTCGGGACCCTCAACCCTTGTTCAAGGTTTTGGCAAAGCCCGTTTTTCGTTGTCCAATGGTACTCCCGTTGAAGTATCAGAGGCCTTATATTCTCCAAGGTCCAGTCGTACCTTACTGAGTTTAAGGATATTCGAGAAAACGGATTTCATGTTGAAAACTGCTCGAGAACATGGCTTCGAGTATCTTTTTATTACCTCCACTCAGTACGGCCAAAAGCGTATCTTGGAGAAGTTGAAATGTCTTTCAAGTGGTTTGTATCTCATACGATACAACACATCGAGAGTAATCTCATCATTCGCCGAGCGCCAGTTGATGAGAGGACTTTTATGCTATGGCATGACCGGCTGGGTCATCCGGGTCAGAATACGATGCTTCGCACTATGAATGCATCACATGGGCATCCTCTTGGAGGAAAGAATTTCGTTATAAATCCGAAAAGCCTATGCCAAGCTTGCTCGATTGGGAAGACGAATCTCAAGCCACTCCATGTGAAACCTACGAGATTGGTTTCTCAATTCCTTGAGAGAATTCATGGAGATATTTGTGGACCAATCCAACCAACATGCGGACCATTTAAATACTTCATGGTTTTGGTTGATGCATCGACTAGATGGTCACACGTAGTGTTGTTGTCCACCCGAAATGCAGCGTTTCCTAAACTCCTCGCCCAGATCATTAAGTTAAGGGCTCATCATCCGGATTATCCAATAAAGTCTATTAGACTTGATAATGCCGCGGAGTTTACATCGAAGACTTTCGATGATTATTGCATGACTTTGGAAATAAATCTTGAACACCCTGTTGCGTATGTTCATACCCAAAATGGCCTAGCGGAAGCTTTTATAAAGCGACTACAAATGATAGCGCGGACCTTGGTAATGCGCATCAAACTCCCACTATCTGCATGGGACTATACAATTTTGCACGCTGCAAATTTGGTCCGTCTGAGGCCCATGGCCACCCAACCACTTTCTGCGTACCAGCTGGTTACTGGATGTGAGCCTGATTTCTCACATTTACGCGTGTTTGGGTGCCTAGTCAATATTTCAATTGAGCCGATAAGGCGTTCAAAATTTGGACCTCAGAAACGACGGGGAAATATATGTCGGTTATAACTCCCCGTCCATCATTCGCTATTTAGAGCCCTTGACAGGCGATCTCTTTACCGCGAGACACGCGAATTGTGACTTTGATGAGGCAATCTTCCCGTCGTTAGGGGGAGAAATGCATGCTAACGTTGATGAGGAACGACGTGAATTAGCGTGGCATGTGCCCGCTTTTGCTCATCATGATCCCCCCTCTGCACATAGTGATAAGGAAGTGCAGAGGATTCTAGGTCTGCAAGATATTGCAAATCAAATGCCAGACGCATTTAGCGACCTAGCAAAAGTCACGAGATCAATTATACCTGCTGCAAATGTGCCTGCAAGGATAGACGTCCCTGAGAGACGCCATGTTCCTGTGAAACATGTTGCTCTCCGGTAGAACCCGTCGAGCAAAGGACGCTGCCATCGGCCGTCCAGTCCGCCGCTATTCCCAAGAAGAAGGGAAGACCGGTTGGTTCCAAAGATGTTCTACCCCGGAAGCGGAGAAATCTTGTTAAAAGCGTTTTGCCACATGAGATCATTAAGGATCACGGCGATGTATTAGAAGAGCGCGTTCCAGATGAAACCCCTATCCTAATCATGGCCATAACCTCGAAATATCCGTCGAGTATGCTAGCTTAGACGATATTTTGAAGCGAAACGAAACTGTCATCGATGATGTGTTCATATACTCAGTGCCACTGACATTATGAACAATGATGACATGGAACCTCGTATGTTGCCGCGTGTCAACGACGAACGGACCGGTCACAATGGAAACAAGCAATCCAGGCTGAACTAGACTCCTTAGCGAAAAAAGCGTGTTTGGACCTGTTGCTCCAACACCACCCAATGTTAAACCAGTTGGTCACAAATGGGTTTTCCTAAGGAAGCGTAAAGAAAAAGATTGTGCGATACAAGGCTCGCTGTGGCACAAGGCTTCTCACAACGTCCTGGAATTGATTACGAGGAGACGTATTCTCCCGTAATGGACGTCATACGTTCCGCTACTTAATCAGTTTAGTAGTTTTCGAAAAACTGAATATGCAGCTCATGGATGTGGTCACAGCCTATCTCTACGGGATCTGACACAGAGATATATATGAAGTCCCTGAAGGACTAAAGATGCCTGAATCAAGTAGTTCCCGACCACGGAACGCGTTCTCAATAAGACTGAGGCGTTCGCTATATGGATTGAACAATCCGGGCGAATGTGGTATAACCGCCTAAGCGAATACTTGATCGGTTTGGGATACGTTAAAACGAACTTTGCCCATGCGTTTCATAAGAAATCCCTTCAGGATACGCAATCATCGCGGTCTATGTAGATGACATGAATCTCATAGGAACCGAAAAAACTGTCAGAAACTGCTGATATCCTGAAGAGGGAATTCGAGATGAAGGATCTTGGGAAGACACGGTTTTGGTCTCGGCCTGCAGATCGAGCACCGTTAAAATGGAATTCTTGTCCATCAAGCGAACACACCCAAGGTGTTGAACGCTTTAGTCATTTTGACGTTAAGCCGTCCGCTACCCCTATGGTCGTCCGCTCTCAGACATTACTAAGGACCCATTTCGCCCAAAGGAGGACGACGAAGAGATATTGAGTCCTGAGTGCTCTTATCGGTGCAATAGGCGCTTTATGTACTTGGCCCAATGTACTAGACCGGACATCTCATTTGCTGTGAATTGTCTAGTCTAGCTCGACACAGCACCACCGCGCCAACACGCCGCCATTGGAATGGCAAAAAGACATTTTCCGCTACCTTAAGGGTACTACGGACTTGGGCTTGTTCATCCCTACGCGGTTTTGAGTGAGTCCAACGCTCTTGGCACTCGAAGCAACGCGACCCTTGTTGGCTACGCCGATGCGGGATACTTATCTGATCCGCACAAGGGGCTTTCCCAATCTGTTATGTCTTTACCATTGGGACACGGCGATTTCTTGAGGTCTCGCAAACAGACCTTAGTGGCTACTTCAACGAACCACTCTGAGCTACTCGCGCTCTATGAGGCGCTAGAGAGTGTGTATGGCTTCGAGCTGTTATTGGCCATATTCGAAGTACATGTGATCTTCCATATAACCCAGATGAACCTGTTGTCGTCTATGAGGACAACCGCTGTTATTGATCAAGCGAAACATGGTTACATCAAAGGGGATGACTACCAAGCACTATCGCCCAAGTTGTTCTTTACACATTAACAACAACGCTTCAGAAAGATGAAGTGCAACACATTGGATCGGAGAATAACCGTGCAGACTTGTTCACCAAGTCACTGCCAAAACTCGTTCCAGAAACATGTCAGAGCGATTGGACTTAGGAAGCTTTCAGAGCTAGCCTAAGTGAAACATGTTTCCCGCACCCTGTTGTGTGCATGTGAGGAGGACGCCCCAACGAGCGCCCCAAACGCCCTGTTGTGCGTATATCCCGCGCCCTGTCGAGTGCGAGTGAAAAGGGAAGCATCCTGATTATGCTTGTGTACTCTTTTTTCCCTGACAAGTTTTTTTTCCATTGGTTTTTCCTGGCAAGGTTTTAACGAGACACATTTCAAATCTCTTATTCACTAAGGACTATTGTGATCAGGGAAGTATCCAGTGTATACTTCTAAACCATCGTGTACCTTTTGTCCTTCGATCAGCGGTTTTTCCCCACTGGTTTTTTTCCTGACAAGGTTTTGATGTGGCACCTTTGCAATGGTTAAGTTTACCCCCATCACACTGACCAGACCTGGTGTACTCTTTTGTCCTTCGACCAAAGTTTTTTTTTCCACTGGTTTTCTTTGCAAGGTTTTTAACGAGGCACATAGGTGGTCATTTTTGAATCTGCAAGCTACAGACAACAAAGAAGCGCAAGGGTTTACAAGCAGAGTTTGTAAGAGCCAAGGGGGAGTGTTGTAATTCATCTCATCATGGTGACTCTTCATTTGTAACTCATGACTCTTCATTTTGTAACTCATGAGTGACCTTTCATTATGTAACTCCCAACCTCTCTCTTCTATATAAAGAGAGGTTGGGATAGCTTGTATAATAGATTGAGACACATATATTGTAACATGTGAGGTTGAGCTAATTGTCCACAACAAAGGGCTAATTATATTTTATATCAATTTAGATTTTAAGTTGCGATTTGTTCAATTAAAAAGTTTAGATCATAATTTTTTTCCAATTATATGTATAATAAAAAAAAACATTTAGAATCTAAACTTTTCAAATTAGATGTGTCAATGTTAAACTCTAAAGTAGTATAAATTCAGGATCTAAACTCTAATTAGCCTAAAATTTATAATATATAGTTGAATTTCAGTACAAATTGTAATAATAATACTCAAACAACAAAAATATAGAAGAACTAAATTAAAAGCATCATAAAACAAGTAGATACGTACAACATCAACAAAATTTATAAAGAAAATTTAGTATAAACAATGTAGGAATATTCTTAAACCACTTAAAACGGTGTCCAAATAACAAGCATTATGTAAACTAAAAAACAAGTATAAGCATTACGAAACCATGAGAAAAACAGATGAATTTAAGAAATTTACTAATATCAAATAGTAAAACATATCAAGATGAATTTAGAAATTAAGAAATGTAAAGCTTACCACTAGAAACAATATCAAATAAGTAAAACAAGATGAAATATAAGAAATTTACTAATATAGTGAGTTCTCTTGCAGTTTATCAATTGTGCCAAATAGAGATTACCTATTTACTAAGAGAGTATTTATCTATTGTAACAACTCATAACTTTCTATGTACATTAAAAATAGTTTTAAATATTTTTCAGTACAATTCCCATTAAATTGTTTTTATCCAACTAATCCCAATTTATCATTGTCTACATATTAGAATAAAACTACACATATATGAATATGTTATTCGTCCCCCAAATCATAACTCTTTACATTACAGTGACATGACATATTGATATAACAGTGACTGACAAATTACAATCTAAAATTAACATTAAATTTAAATATTATATTAATATTAATATTAACATTAGCATCAAATTTTGGGTAATTAATTTTTTTGTTAAAATTTGCCATATTATTTAACATGCCACGTCAACTGCTGTCCATAAGGATAAGTTTGGAGAGACAATTTGAAGGAACAAATACATTACTAATATAATAGAATTAAAAATAAATTCTATCTTAAAATAATATTATCGTCTCCCTACCTATCTCTTTTGTCTCTATCAACTACAATTATCGATATGTTAATTTCTTTTTTTAGATGTTCAATATTACGTATGAGACTTTGTACATGCTGTATTGCATGTCCTTTTGGACCCACTGCTCTCAACTTTTATCATTTTTTTTCTAAATGAAAGGAATGATACGTTTCCGTGGCTCGATTCACAGATCTTTCGCCATCTAGTCAGAATTTTTTTTTTTTTTTCCGGTAATCACAAAAACCACTCGAGTTCGACTATTGACACGATACTTGGTCTCCAATATAGCTTACGTTTTCATTTGGAGAAATAGATTTTTAAAAAAATCAACAATAGGGATGGACATGGAAGTCAATATTTTTTATATTAGTTTTCATGTGTTTGATTGTTTCAGAACTTAGCTTAAAAATAAAAGACTGGAAAAAGACTTTAAAATAAAAAAATAATTTAGCACTCGTAGGGGTAGGTTTTGGCAAGTCAAGTCACAATACCGGAAATTTCTAATAAGAGCCTCTCCAACCCTATTGTGAGTTTAGAAAAAATGGTTGCCACATAGGAATGACAAACTTTCATTCCAAAAATTCTTCTCCAATGCAAATGTAGAATAAAACATGAAGTTGACATGGCAAGGAGAATGTGAAGTTGGTTGTCTAGATCTAGACAATGCACTTCACAATGACTTTGTTTCCACATCATCAATTATGATAGAAATATTTATAAAAAAGTTGAAGAAGTGGAGGAGTTGTCTTGGAAGTTGAAAAAATATTTTTTATTATCTTCTAAATACTTTGCATTGGAGAGAGTTTTTTTTATCTCGTTGTCTTTTGAGATATAGTTTTGCCACATAAACAAGACATTGCAGCTCATGCCACATAGGAGCCACCTAAGATTTACAACACTTAACAAGACAATAGGGTTGGAGCTCTAAGGATGTTGTTGTTTGTATTTCAGCAACCATTTCTCTCTTTTGTCTATCAACTATATCTTAACGATATGTTAAGTGTTTTTGGCTTAATTGTAACTTGATATCTCAACTATCACACCGTTTTCAATTTAATATCCCAAAATTTTTTTTTTTCAATTTGATACTGTGAAGAAAAAAAATCGAAAATACCCCTTCCATCTCTCTTTTTCCCACCATTCCACCGTTACTGTCCCCTTATCCCTCCTTCGGCCAACACTCGCCTCTTTCCACCGCCGCCTCTCCCGGTCGTCCTCACTCGTGCGCCTCCCTCCTTCCACCACTCCTTCGATCTGTCCCCTCCCACGCCCCCCCCCCCCCCCCCCCCCCCCCCCCCCCTCTTCCCTACCCCCGCCCGTCGACCCCACCCGCACCTCCACCCCCTCCTCCCACCGTCTCTTTATTGTCGTGCACCGCCGAAGAGGATGGGAGGAGGCATCGATTGCCGGAGAGGAGGGGGAGGACATCACCGGAGAGAGAGGAGGCAAAAGTATTTCTGGAAATTTTTTTATTTTAGAATATACATTTGAAAAACGGTGATAGTTGATGGTATCGAGATGTTGAGTAAAAAAGTTTAGGGTATCAAGTTGAAAAACGGTAATAGTTGAGGGTATCAAATTGCAATTAAGCTATTTTTTTAGATGTCCAACATTACGTACGAAATTTTGTACATGCTGCATTGCATGTCCTTTTGGATTCACTGTTTTTAACTTTTACCATTTTTATAAATGGAAGAAATGATACGCTCTCGTAGCTCAATTTACTGATCTTTCTTTATCCAGCCATAATCTTATTTCTCTTTTCGGTAATCATAAGGGCCATTCAAGTTTGACTATACATGTTACTTGGTCTCCAATATAGCTTACGTTTTCATTTGGAGAAACAGATAAAATAAAATGGACAATAGGGATGGACAGGGAAGTCAATATTTTTTTATATTGGTTTTCATGTGTTTGATTGTTTCAGAACTGAGCTTAAAAATAAAAGAGTGGAAAAGACTTTAAAAAAAAAATAATTTAGCACTTGTAGGATAGGTTTTGGCAAAAGTCACAGCACCGGAAAATTCTAATAAGGATGATGTTGTTTGGAATATTTCAGCAAGTATTTTCATTAAAAATATAGAAACCAATATATATTTTAACTATTTTTAGAGATCCAAAAATATTCTAATTTTTTGTACAGAATAATTACAAATTTTAACGACTAGGACGTCGCGCGGACGTCAGAATGAAACGTCTAGGCATGAAAACTCAACGGCTAGGACGCCGCACGGACGGTCGAGGACCGGTACCATTCTACCACCACGGTTATAAACGATGGCCGACCATGCGCCCGTCGTGCGGCGCTGTAAGGACGTCGAGAAGACATCGTAAGGACGTCGTGCGAATAGAACGGGAGGCTGTGCGTCATCGGCTGTCGTAGGCGTCGTAAAGACGTCGAGGTCGTCTTCGACTTCGTGGACGAAGCGGGACGTTGAGTCACGGGCGTCGAAAGACGTTGACCGTCTCGTGGAACTCTGGAGCGCGCGGACTGCACGAGACGTGCATGTGGGACTATGATGACAAGGCCAGTGCAGACAAGATCCGCACGAATAGTCCGAAATGGTATGACGACCGGCTAAAAATTATGTGCGGGGAGACGATTTAACTGAGCCTGCGCACGTGCTGAAAAAAATAACAATAATAATAATTACAAAATTAGATATATACCTGCTATTTTTCGAAAATTTGACTCTTTCGTTAAAAAAATGAGAAATTTTTTTTGGATTTATATATAATATTATATATATATATATATATATATATAGGGAGCGTATCAAAAGTCTCCCTTAAAAAAATCCTAAAAATTCTCCTCACTCTCGGTCATAATTAACATTATATATATATAATATATATATATATATATATAGGGAGCGGATCAAAAGTCTCCCTTAAAAAAATCCTAAAAATTCTCCTCACTCTCGGTCATAATATTAACATTAATATTAATATTAATATTAATATTAATGTAATATTAATGTTAATGTTAATTTTTTTTAATTTTTATATTAATATTAATATAATGTTAATGTTAATGTTAATATTAATTTAATGTTAAGTTTAATATTAATTTTAGTATTTAATGTTATATTAACATTAATATTAACATTAACATTAATATTAATATTAATATTAACATTAAATTACGGCCGAGAGTGAGGAGGTTTTTAGGGGGTTTTCTAAGGGAGACTTTTGATCCGCTTATATATAGAATATATATATCTATATATATATATATATATATATATATATTTTGCAATGCTAGTTTTTATATTTTGAACCGACATATTGCTAAAATATCTATTGTTGTTTTAATAGTTAGGTAGGATTCTTTGGGGAAAAATGAAAAGAAAAGAAAATAACATCGTTGCTTTCACTGTCGAAGACATTTGTGGAGCTACATAATGGGAGAAGCTTTCCTGAAGGTCCCTAGCTAGTACGTAGTACAGCACATGGAAACAAAGAGTCGTTTGTTATTTTTTCACTCCTTTTTTTTTTTCCTTATTCGCAAAAATAGACACACGACGGACACAATTCCTAGAATTTCACACTTATAAAGTGGAAAAGAAAATATTCCATGTTCTCGATCCCGACACAGTAGTTTGTGTCCGTGTGCCAAAGAGAGAAAAAGGAGACACGTCAAGGTTAGGATATCTAATATGTAGATGCATTTGTCACTGTCATGTTGTCCAAAATTTTGCGGTATGTTATTCTAATGGAATGTTTGAATTTAAGGAGAAACAAGTAAGCTAATGAGTTATAATGGAAGTGGAAAAGTATATGATTTTAGCTTAGAAACAATGCCATGACAATGACCAGTATGGATTTTTTAGTAATACTTGACTACACTTTTTGTCAGTAATACTCTAGTATCTTAGATTCAATGATCCCAACAGAGAAGTTACCTCGTCTTGTCGGTGCGGTCGAGCGGGTGTGACTTGTTCGTGGATGTCTCTTATCTTGTGCGCGACCGAGAGGATGCCAGTATCGACAGAAGTGCAATGACAACGATGAAATATCGTGAGGACGTGTGGCCGTCCAATCTACGATCCCACAACATCATATGCCTGATGAACGTGGTATAATCTGAGTCTGCACGTGAAGAAAAAAAAATGACCCCAACAAATATACAATATATATATGTTATATATAGATTCAATACTTTCGAGGATATATATTTAGGAGAATTTTGGTATGCGGAATACTATAAGCTAATTTTTTTTATAGTTTTAGGAGTACAATTTTTTTTAGTTTTTGGTGCTGTTATTGACACTCCTAAACTGTCAATCTGTACTCTTATTTAATTTTCTATCATTCATATTCTAAATCTACGCTGTATTAAATCAGCATTAATTTTGACTTTAACTGTTTGAATATTTTATGAGAACTTAAAATATATAATTATGATTATTAAAGTTAATATTATAAAAAAAATTGAATTTCACTCGAAATAAGATTGTTTATCCTACTAAGAGCATCATTAGTAGTTGGGACTCTCCAATGCAATTGGAGCCCAAAATTTCAAAAAAAAAGGTAAAGTAGAATGGGTTGGATTTGTATGAGAATAGTAGGAAATGATAAAGTGAGCTCCGGTCCCAAAAAATTGTGTGGTCAAAAATTAATGTAGGAAAAAAATAATATAAAGTTTAGAATCTAGAAAGTTGGGCTCCAAATTAGAACTTACTATTCTACAAAACGAGTTTCTACATCTAGAATATAGAAATTGGGAGGCCCAACCCTTAGCACCTATGGATGGGTTGGGACCGAATTGTAGAAATTGGAACTAGGGATGAAACTTATTATTCTACAAAATGAGCTCCTACATTCTAAATCTAGAATCTAAAAAATGGGATGGGCCTTACTAATGATCTAACACCAAGCATGGGTACTGACATGTGGTGGTAGCAGCTATGAAATCTATTTCCGGACGAAGGGCGCCAAACTACTCAAATGCAACCCCTTTGTTGTTTGAGTTAGCTAACCACCAAATGGAGTGACCTCAAACTCAA
>JANAVB010013284.1:0-153584 GCA_029216955.1 Iris pallida
CTCATCTCAAAAGATTCTATTACTTTCCGCCTTCTCAATAAACTGTTGACATTCGCTTCTTTCTTGTCTTTTCTGTTTCACGAGACCTCATTTGATTTGCTCCTTTTTTTATGATCATAATTGTACCTAGATTTTTTCATGCCCAAAATGATTTTTGATTGTACCCCCGGCCCTTATCTTTGAAATTTTAAGGACGAAATTTTCTGAGGGAAGGTTTTAAAACCCGCAATTTTGGTTTATTAGAATTACTGGATTATTGGATTACTAGTTGAGATTAGGATTAATATTATTATTATTACTATTATTATTATTGTTGTTATTATTATTATTCTATTATTATTAGCATTATTATTGTTATTACTATCAGTCAGATTAGAAAACCATATTTAAATACATCGATTGGATTTTTGATTGATCGACCCGTCCCGATCCCGTATCTGGGGTCCGACCCCGAACTCGAACCCGACTTCCGTTTCCTAAACCCAACTTTGATTTTGTCCTTTTTAAAATCCAAATTTTTCTTCATACATACATATATGTATATAATGGCAGGAAAATAAAAAATAAAATAAAACCACTTTTTCCCCCACGTTCTTTCACTCTCCTTAAAGTACTTTTCCCCAAATTCTCTCTCTACCAAACACCTCTCCCTGTCCATTTCTCTTATTGCTCCCTACGTAACCATCCCTTCAGCATTTTCTTCCCTTATTTTAGCTTCTTCCCTCTCTCTCCTAATAACTCTCTAAATAGTAAGGAGAACACAACACTCACAGCACCTCTCTCCTTTTCTCCAAACTTTAAATTCCAAACCCACCACCACCACTTCCTATCACGCCCCGATCCCGGAGGATCGAAAACTAGCCACTGAGCGTGATGTCGTACAAGTCTAGATTGTCTTGTACAAGGCAAAACCATTACAGTTCCTGGTAATTCTCAGAAAAACATTGATAACGCAGCAAAACCAAGCAGATAATTTGAAGTCACACAAGATATGAAGAAATGTATCTTTTTATTGATAATCATAATGAATTACAAGACTTGCAGCGGAATACAGAGTTTACAACTGATTACAAGACTCTTGAATAGCCAACTGAATGTATACACTTGCCCTTTGGGCTACAACTGAATATACCGACTTCTTTACAATGAACTTGCCAATATGGCTACAATCTCACTGGTACAACTAAATTACACTGTTCTATATATTATGTCCCGTATAGCAGAAGACATCGTCTTGAAAGAAAAGCTTCTGCACACCCATCTGATTCATCGATGCCAAGCACTGATTCACAGGATTTCCCCCAAGCAAACACCTGTAATATTGCCCACAACGTGGGTCAGTACATCATCAATGTACTGGCGAGTGGTGCTGGCCCAACTCACCTAAGAAGACAACACTAAGTAATCATGTTACAGAACATTATTAACAATGGTCTTTCTCGTTGCCTTAGGGTCAATTTCATGTTATAGCCGACAAGAAGTAAAGCATGCAATTCTCATAGCCAACATAATTTAAAGCATCCAGTTATCACCCTTTGGTGATACTTACCCATGGTCGTATAGCCATCCATGTACATTTATAATACTTACTCTGCCTGTACAAGACATTGTTAGGAACAATATCATGATTCAATATAAATATCACCGTTCAGGTGATTCTTACCAACAGCCGACATCCTTTCCTGTATTTGAGTAATAACTTACTCTGCCTGTATAAGACATCATCAGCACCAGACCTATCTATATGAAGGTCACTGGCGACATGCCATCTTGGACCGACTGACAGGTATACATCGCCCTTGCCAGTGCAGGTAGCTAGCCCCACTGCAGGTCCTGTATACCGTGCTACTACTTCAGCATTGGTTTCCCCCAGGACGAACCGGGTTCCATGGCCCAGGAATACCGTTCGAGAAACCACATTGTCGACAAGTTGTCCATGACCATGCATGCAATGCAACTTAACTAATAAGGGACATGACATGCATGATAATAGCATCTTCCACACATAGTCGTAGTTCTCATTTTATCTTGCCATTTTTCCATCTTTCCAACTTTCCATCTTACCTTGAGCCAATGCTCACATTATCATCTGCCCAATCCAGGGTCTTGGCGTAATCAACATTCTACATCGGCACAGGATAATAGAATGTTGTTACCCAATGCCTTGCCACATCGTTGATACCATACATCTTTCTAACCAACTCAATGTACTCACCGCCCAATTCCTGAGACTTAGCATATGTTTTAGCATACATTCATTTGAATGCAATTCAAGCATACTCACTGCCCAGCTCTTGGGTCTTAACATATGTGTTACCAACTATTCATCGAGCCAAAGCTCGATATACTCACCGTCCAAGTATTTGGGACTTTGCCTTCACCTGTCTTGTAATTCATCGCAACAACGTACAAGCATACAATTCATCTAGCCACAACAGTTTACGTTCAGGTGATTATTATCTTTCATTATCTTTCCAAATTCCATGCAAGGTAATATTGAGCTGACTCAACAAGAAACATAGCATACTCATCCTTATTTTAAGCGTGAAGCTAAAGGATCTTTGAAGGGTTCAACA
Organism: Iris pallida; assembly: GCA_029216955.1. NCBI lineage: Eukaryota > Viridiplantae > Streptophyta > Magnoliopsida > Asparagales > Iridaceae > Iris > Iris pallida. The sequence goes on from JANAVB010013284.1 coordinate 2,577, forward strand.
CTACTCACATTCAAAGGACGATTTCTGCCACGATCGCATAGCCTTCTAAGCGATCCTTCGCATAATCCCAAGTCCAACAAGACTTTATCGAACCAACCATCCATCATAAGGCATCTTGCGGGTCGGGGCACTACAATATATACCACTCAGAAAAAGTTTCGTCCTCGAAACTTAAAACAAAACTCATCCCCAAAACTTCAACCAACTTTTCATGAAACTTCTCAATGATCAACTTGTACCATTTAATATTTCTCCGCAATCACTCGATTGATTTCAAGTAATGTACCGTCTCGTTACAGTATCCCAATTGATTCAAAATAGTTTACCATCTATGATCTTTCCTCCGACACTCGTGCAAATCCTTAGCTCATGATATCCCCGTGTCTTTATTTGAATTCAGCATATCACTTAGTTGGAATCATACACATATTTTAGGCGTCCCCGAAATACATGCACTTCAGCCAAGTTCAGTGATAGAGAAAGCGAACGAGCTACGATGTAACTTTCTTTCCGAACATCAGTAATTCTTTTGAGCATCTCGTATAATCCCACTTGTTTATTCAATATTTCAACCAACTAATAAGACAATAGATGTTGCCAATTCCAACTCGAGAAATTTTCCACAATCGATCCCAATGTTTTCCAAAGTATTCCGACTTAGATGTATCAAGTATTCCTTTCAAGTTCATTGTCATCCATGTCACCAAAGTTGATGAATCCTATTGCCACATCTCATTTCGATATCCGATTCTCATCGATCAAATCTTATACTCATCATCATTCGCATCCATACACTTTGTTTGTAACTCGTAACTTTTCGGTCATAATCCATCCATCAAATTGTACCATCATTCCATTCTAATAACATTTCTTGCTGTACTCAAATATTTTCTCGTATTGATCAAGCCAACATATTATTCTCTCGCATAAGCAACTCTTATATCTAACAAGATTAATCCCGAGGGTCATTCCTATTCACATTCGCTATCGCCGATCTCGGCTACATACACTATCCCATTCCGTCGTTACACTTATCCTCAATTCTGATCCGATCAATAAAATTATTCCAACTATCTCAAGGCACTACCATCGATTTATGCCGCTCAACATTAATCAACCAAACCCAACCAGCTCTAACAATTTCCAGCATTCTAACGAAGGCAACCAATTTCGAAACCAACATTATATGTCATCCCATCCAATATTATAACATCAAAATTTCCAATCTTCATTCCATTCCAAAGTTTACTTTCCGACACATCTTACTTATTCCGACTATACTCACGCAACATTAATAGGGACATCCTACGATTTTCTAACGGTCAACTTAGCATTCAGTCAAGTCTCTATGGTCAGCTAATCTAAGCTAAACCAAACATTCAGCTAGCTCATATGAGATGAGTAGCTATCAGGGACATACTTTTCTCTTATCTTAGAGGCGACCAATTCTTATCATAGGGGCAACTTTATGGTCTGACCAACTTAGGGACATGGGACACCACCCCAATCTTATGAACTTATTCCCAACACGGACAACTGTAGAACATAGCCAACCAATCTAAAACTTAAGCAACCAACCAACATTCTAGGCAACCAACCGACACTCTAGGCAATCAACCAACATTCTAGGCAACCAACCAACACTCTAGGCAACCAACCAACATTCTAAGCAACCAACCAACATTCTAGGGTCAAGTCTCTCTACCCGTGCTCATACTCGGGCCATACCCATCATTCTAGACTTACCCGCAACCGACAAAATCTATCCGACAATTCTATCCAACAATCCTTATGGTCACTCCCGAAGCTATCATATAAAACTTATCAATCGAATATCCAAACTTTCAATTTCCACTTGCATAGATATAGCATATATTTGATCCAACTTTCATCCTCATATCGTACTCAAATTGTCTATTCAATCGGGTCAACTATTCCGAGTTATAATCCAACATTGCTATCTCAATAGTTTATCACTTACGATCTCTACCTACGGTGTCTTTGCGACATATATGTTTCCCACATTCTTAGATCATCGATACGGTCTGTACTCTCTTAACCAACAAAATAAGGCAACTACATAATCGTATTTCTTCCGAGGCATCATTTATAAATTTTCTAGCACAAACACGGTCATCTCTTAGCAATTCACGTTAACCATCAATATTCGTTTTGCATCATCTCCTTGTGATTCCATAAGAAGATTTATTATTCATGCATCGATCCAATCTCTATGGCACCAATCATCTAGCATTCGTACTTCGATCATCCAATTGAATATGACATAACTTAATTAGCTAAGTCATAATCCCATAATTCTATACTCCACCAAACTTGTTATTCATGCGACAACATCATCTACCGACATGGTCTATTACATATCGCGACACCTCAATACTTATTTGTATTCCAGCAACTCGACTCTCATAAGGAACATCTACTCTTTCATGCATCAAGGAACAAGTACTCATTCTCTATGCCTCAAAATAGTCAAGGGTCATAACTTGTTAATTCGGGACACATCAAATTTCTCTCAAGCACACTGCGCCACGTGCTATGATCATCTATCCCTCAATCCCATTCTCTACTCTTCGTTCGTTGATGCAACTCTCTACATCTTCTAAAACATTCGCAACATCCCGATTAGCGTCTAACATCACCATCAATTATGTCGATATCCAACATGCAATTTCTTTTACTCAATTCCAACATCGTTCGATATTCGTTCCATAGTTGTTCTCACAAAATCTTTCAATAGCAACACCACACCATCATTACCAAGCCTACAATCCTTATTTTACCCAACTGATCCAAGTCTTCGCCTGAATCTGAAATTCGTTTCCTTCCCAACCAAAGCATTAATTCATATTCTTAATTCTCCTATTACCCAACATAATGCTAACTGACAAGGTCTAGCGATGGTTCACCCGAACACATCAACATCTCGCAACGGGTCATCCGAACTTAATCATCATGGGACACACCTAGCCGTCATGTATCAATCGTAAGTTTAGCTACGATTCAATACCACCCAATACCTTATAGGTAAAGCAATCACAAAATCATAAACACATCAAGGGTCAAGGGACATCTTATCACGACGAGGGTATATGTAATATACCACTCAGAGCTCAAGCCATTCCGACACAATATTCCCTCGCATCAAACCAACGTCCAATATGGACAATCCACCCTGCAGTGGTTATGCTGACCACAAATACCGACTTAAGATTCTGTCGATTTCCATTCACTGAAATCCATGCACATTCTGTTCTAACATACCATGCCACCACCCACTGTCGATTTGCTGCATAACAATCAACTCCATGAATCCCACACATAAGACATCCAGCATACATCACAAACTTATTAACACATCGCATCATTGTTATTCGTTTTGGTATCTTTTAGAAATTCAACAAGCGCACAGATCATAGCCCACATATTTAGACTTATTGTATGGAACACCCAGTGAGCAGCTAGAAGGATCAACGGACTTTCAGTCAAGGGAACAACTTAGAATATTTTGGAAACAACACAGAATAATCGCAGAAGCACTATGAGTCATCATAGAGGCAAGTTTGATTTTATCGCAGAAGCAACTTTGAGTATTCGCGGAATCAACTTTGATTTACCGCGGAAGCAACTTTGAATAATCGCATAAACAATCTTTGAATCATCGTAGAAGCAGCTTAAAATCATCTTAGTAGCAACATTGATTTGAAACAAATCGAATAGGAATCCAAGGACGTAAAGCCGTGCTCTGAAACCATTATGTCACGCCCCGATCCCGAAGGATCGAAAACTAGCCACTGGGCGTGATGCCGTACAAGTCTAGATTGCACTTGTACAAGGCAAAACCATTACAGTTCCTGGTAATTCTCAGAAAAATATTGATAACGCAGCAAAACCAAGCAGATAATTTGAAGTCACAAAAGATATGAAGAAATGTATCTTTTTATTGAAAATCATAATGGATTATAAGACTTGCAGCGGAATACAGAGTTTACAACTGATTACAAGACTCTTGAATAGCCAACTGAATGTATACATTTATCCTTTGGGCTACAACTGAATATACCGACTTCTTTACAATAAATATGCCAATATGGCTACAATCTCACTGGTACAACTAAATTACACTGTTCCATACATTATGTCCCGTATAGCAGAAGATGCCATCTTGAAAGAAGAGCTTTTGCACACCCATCCGATTCATCGATGCCAAGCACTGATTCACAGGATTTCCCCCAAGCAAACACCTGTAATATTGCCCACAACGTGGGTCAGTACATCATCAATGTACTGGCGAGCGGTGCTGGCCCAACTAACCTAAGAAGACAACACTAAGTAATCATGTTACAGAACATTATTAACGGTGGTCTTTCTCGTTGCCTTAGGGTCAATTTCATGTTATAGCCGACAAGAAGTAAAGCATGCAATTCTCATAGCCAACATAATTTAAAGCATACAGTTATCACCCTTTGGTGATACTTACCCACGGTCGTATAGCCATCCCTGTACATTTATAATACTTACTCTGCCTGCACAAGACATTGTTAGGAACAATATCATGATTCAATATAAATATCACCGTTCAGGTGATTCTTACCAACAGCCGACATACTTTTCTGTATTTGAGTAATAACTTACTCTGCCTGCATAAGACATCATTAGCACCAGACCTATCTATATGAAGGGCACTGGCGATACGCCATCTTGGACCGACTTACAGGTATACAGCGCCCTTGCCATTGCAGGTAGCTAGCCCCACTGTAAGTCCTGTATACCGTACTACTACTTCAGCACTGCTACTACTTCAGCATTGGTTTCCCCAAGGACGAACCGGGTTCCATGGCCCAGGAATACCGTTCGAGAAACCACCTTGTCGACAAGTTGTCCATGACCATGCATGCAATGCAACTTAACTAATAAGGGACATGACATGCATGATAATAGCATCTTCCACACATAGTCGTAGTTCTCATTTTATCTTGCCATTTTTCCATCTTTCCAACTTGCCATCTTACCTTGAGCCAATGCTCACATTATCGTCTGCCCAATCCAGGGTCTTGGCGTAATCAACATTCTACATCGGCACAGGATAATAGAATATTGCTATCCAATGCCTTACCACATCTTTGATACCATACATCTTTCCAACCAACTCAATGTACTCACCGTCCAATTCCTGGGACTTAGCATCTGTTTTAGCATACATTCATTTGAATACAATTCAAGCATACTCACTGCCCAGCTCTTGGGTCTTAACATATGTGTTACCAACTATTCACGAGCCAAAGCTCGATATACTCACCGCCCAAGTATTTGGGACTTTGCCTTCACATGTCTTGTAATTCATCGCAACAGCGTACATGCATACAATTCATCTAGCCACAACAGTTTACGTTCAGGTGATTATTATCTTTCATTATCTTTCCAAATTCCATGCAAGGTAATATTGAGCAGACTCAACAAGAAACATAGCATACTCATCCTTATTTTAAGCGTGAAGCTAAAGGATCTTTGAAGGGTTCAACACTACTCACATTCAAAGGACGATTTCTGCCACGATCGCATAGCCTTCCAAGCGATCCTTCGCATAATCCCAAGTCCAACAAGACTTCATCGAACCAACCATCCATCATAAGGCATCTTGCGGGTCGAGGCACTACACTTCCTCGGCCGACCTTTCCCTTCCGTCCGCGGCCGACGCCACCACCGGCGCCCCGCTCCGTGCCTTGCGGCCCGCCGCCGTCCGGTCCCCGTGCGACCCTACCGACTGGAACCCTTTTCGGAGGACCCCCGCAACTCCGCCTCCCTGGACCCCCGCGGCCCAGATCCGGCCAACCCGTTGTCCACACGCTCCCCCGGAGACCCGATCCTGCTGTCTTGCGGCCCTTCTCGCTGTCCGCGCCGTCCCTCGTGGATCCGCCCCGTTGGCCCAGCCGTCCTGCTTCCGGCCCTCCGTCTCCGGCTCCGTGGCCGTCGTGCCCCGGTCCAGCGCCCTTCGTCGCCCGTGGATCCGTCTTCCGTCGATCTCGGCCGATTTCCCGCTGTCTGTGCGTTTCCCCGTGACCCGCGGCCTCCCTCGCGCTTCCCGCGACTGGCCAACGCCTCTCGCGCATTCCCTTCGCTATTCGCGCACCCCACGACGCTGTTCGTGGCTTTCGCAGCGCATCGTGACGCTGTCCGGAGACTCTCGAGCCCGTGACGGTGCGTCCCGAGTTCGAGGCCACCCTTCGGACTCCGCCATCTAGCCTCTCGGTAAATTTCTTGATAGTCAGAGTAGTTCGTCCCTCCCGTAGAGTCGATGATGACGCGGTCCCGACCCCGCTATGGGAATCGGCTTCGAATAGTTGCGATAGTAGTTTTTTCGGACTTTCCGAATTCGTTTCGCATTTAGTCTTTTATTCTGTGGCATTTCCTTGGTATAGTTGTGTTCTGTGATTCTTGGGTTTTGATTTTAGAATATATCATTATTCCACTTGGTTTGCATGTGTTGTGTGTGTCTTTAGGCTACTATTTTCATTGGTAACTATGGTGTGGTGTTGTTTTGGACCTTTTAAAGTCATGTGATTTCGGGTTGGTGGCTATGTGTATTATGGTTATTGGTTGTTGGTTGGATTTTGGAAGGGTTGGAAGCAAATATAACTACTTTCTGGATATTTTGTATCGCCAGGTTTGGCTAGGTTGTCCTAGTTACAAAGGAGGTGATGCCCAAAATTTCCAAATTTATATAAATATATAGTCTTTATTATTGTTTATCAAAATGGTTTGGTTCTTCTTGAAAAAAATATATATTATTTATAAACTTTAAGTTTTCAGGAAAAGATATTTTGGTATTGTTGGCTTCTAGTTGATTTTCTGTAACCACCCTTAGGCGACGACCATATCGGTCGAATGAGCCTTAGCGAAACGCAAGCGCTATGGGACATTCCTGTACGTTGAGGCGTAAGCTAGCAACATGAGATTGCATAACCAAGTCTGAGACGCCCATTTTCTATAATTTATATTTAAATTATATTATGTTTTATTTTTAGAACTTGTTACTGGCTTTTAGTATCTTGGGTGCAGGGCCTCGGCCTTCTGATTGGACCGTTTCACGGCACTCAGAGCTCGCCTCAACCTTATTAATTTAATTAATTAAATTGTTGTAAGGGCATAAGCCCAGTTTTTCTTTATTTTTATGTGGCCATGTATTGTGTAGCTTAGATTTTCTATTTCTTTTTCTGGGTTGGTTATTTGCGTAGCTAGACGTATAAATTATAATTAGGTATTGATTATTTTGTACAAAATTAATAAGTTTTTCTCACATTAAAGTTAATGAATAAGGATTCCTAATAATTTAAACAACTTCATGTTTTCTCACTTAAAAGACCACTTAGTTTTATATATTATTAAAATTACAAAGTTTTGCCAAATAAAGTGAATTTGCTATTTTTTCTAATAAATCAATAATCGGTTATTTCGTAAATTGATAACCAATATAGTTTAAGACGTTAGACGGTTTCCGATAGATTAATTTAATAACTTAAAACCTGACTAGGGTCTATTTCTAGAAATTGCAACTACAACACCTAGATTTGGCTCATCTATGATTCTAAGTCAGGATTCTCAAACTGTAGGATTTCGAGGACGTACTTGACTTCCTACCCGGCACTGACATCCCAATCCAGTCGTACAAACAAAGGCAAGTTACGGTTATGTTTTCTTGCGTTTTATTTAGTAATTGTCAAGTTGCATGTTTAAACCACATTGCTACACGGAACCCTCTCCTAGGGTTCAAATATTGATTGATATTGATTGTGGGAATAATGTAGCATTTATGACCAATACCCCTCATATTGCCTATTGTTATTGTGCGAGCTTACCCCTCTTACACACGGGGATAAGCCGTATCGAGTCGCTAGGATGCTATTGTACAACACAAGCCGGTCATAGACGTTACATATTCAAATCACATTGTTTCAAGTATTGAATTGTTTTATTGCTGAAAAATATTGTTTCAACTGTTTAGCTTGCACTTTTTCGTTATTATTTGAAATGTGAGTTACATACTCGTACTTGCTCCTTTCCTGACTGGATCCCCCCAATAGGTGATATTGATTGGCGCTAAGCTATTGTACAATAGCTATTGTGATCCTGTGCTATACCCTGCGGTGTTACCAGAGTCTCCCTTGGAGGACGCGGATCCTGAGGCCGGAGAGCCGACCGTTTAGCTAGTTGTTTTCCAGTGATCTAGTTTTAATTGTGTTGGAGTTTGTAGATTTTGATTTCAGTATTTTATTTCAGTACTTTCATTTCCAGTTGTACTTTTCAACTGTTGAATAAAAAGATTTTAAATTTTCGTATATTCGAGTTGTGACAAATATATAAATGTTGTTGTGAATACCTGCATGTAGAACAGCTTACTGCCGCCGACTCACAACGGTGCAGGCTGGGCATGATCCGATTCGACCCAACAATTTGGGATCGGGTCGTGACATGTGGAAAAATGCGACAAAAGATATCATATACTTTCTATAATTGCACGTGATCTACTAATGGTGCCGGTGTCCACGGTAGCATCGGAGTCTTGTTTTAGTGCAGGATCAAGGATGTTGAGCCTAAAGAGGAGCCGGTTGAAGCCGGATATCTTGGAAGCTTGTGTTTGCGTTCAAGATTAGATTTTAGCAGAAAAAAGAATCCAAAACAAGAGGGATGAAGCTTATGACATCAATGAGCTGGACCTCGGATCACTTGGATTGGGTGAAGCTTCTACAACCGAGGAGGAGGAGCAGGAAGAATGACTCAAGTCTAAGGTATGACCCTCCAAAAAAATTATTCAAACTTCAAACTTTCAAACTTAAAAAAAAAACACAAACTTTCAAACTTCAAAAAAAATATTCAAACTTTCAAACTTCAAACTTTCAAACTTCGAACTTCAAATTTTCAAACTTTCAAATGTTCAAAAAATTTAAAAATTTTAAAAACTTTTAAACTTTAAACTTGTAAACTTTAAAAAATTATTAAAACTTTATTAAATACTTCAACAACTTTAAACTTAAAAAACTTTCAAAAAATACTTTAAACTTTAAAAAAAACTTTAAACTTAAAAATAAAAACTTTAAACTTAAAATTTAACTTTAAAACTTTAAAACTTAACATATAACTTTAAAAGTACAACTTTAAAAAAACTTAAAAACTTCAAAAAAAAAAACACAAAAACTTAAAAACGAAATTTTTTAACTCTGCCTATGACAAGCAAAGCTTGTCTTGCCGGTCCCAAGACCAGATAAAAGAGGAAGGAAAAATTAAAAATTAATTTAATTAAAAACATAAAAACTTAAAAAAATATTAAAAAAAACACAAAAACTTGGACTTTAAAAAAATAACAAAAAAAAAAAACACAAAAACACAAAAATATTAAAAAAGTTTAAAATTAAAAAATTTAAAAGTTAAAAGAATATAAATGTTTAAAAATATAAAAGTTAAAAGAAATTTTAAAAAAAAAACAACTAAACCGGACCGGCCCGAACCCGGCCCGCCCAAGCCCGCCCACGACCCGGACCGGACCGGCCCAGCCCTACCCAGACCGGGTCACTGGGCCGGGCTGGGTCCCCTGAACATGAACCGGGCCGGGCCAGGCCCGGCCCGCTAGATGAACCGGTCCGGGCTGGGCCTGGACCAAGCCCGGTCGGACCGTCTTTTCCTGGGCTCGGGCCGGTCGGGTTTAGCCCGATTAACACCTTGAGGTTCACATACCTTCAGTTATATATATATATATATATATATATATATATATATATATATATATATATATATATATATATATATGTTAACGAAAAACTAGTAAATCACACAAAAACCAACAAAGTTTTGTATCAATAAGATTTGGGTCTTACATATGAATCAACCACAATTTATAATTTGTCAATGGATGTGTAATGAACATATGCTCCAAAATCTAATTAAATGGTGACCCACCACACCTTCTCGCTAACGTCACTCTCCAAACGAACTTACAACAGTCCTGTACGTAGGACAAGTTCTCGTCGTAAGTAGCAACTTATCTATGCACACGAACGTGAAAAAACCGATGTCCGCACGGTGGCAAGACCCGGTACCAGCTCCCTCTCCCAAATCCTTCCGTGCACACAGCACACTCCGTCGACGAACGGACCTCCTTCCTCCTTGACGTATTCGAACGTCGAGATCTTCTCCGGTAGATCCTTCGGTATCGACTTAGGACAGCTGGAGCTGATAGGCTACTGGTCGTCGGAACGACGTTTGGCTCGCAAAAATTAAGAGACGCCGGCAGTTTGGCTCGCAAATAGGAGATTGATAATATAATTCAGTACAATATTTGCGTGTTGATAGGATTTCGTAAAATTGAGAAAAATTATACATAAATTTTGTGCACTTATATAGTACATTGCTGTAGAAAATAATAATACCTTGTTCTCATTAATGGGGGCTGGTTACAATATATATAGGTCTACATGATTGGACTTATGGGCCAATATTTACATTAGTTACAAATATAATCTAACAACCCCCCCCCCCCCCCCCCCCCCCCCCCCCCTCAAGTTTGAGCATGCAAGTCACAAATATCCAACTTGGGAAGTAAAGAATCAAACACATGCTTTCCAAGGGACTTGTTGAAGATGTCAGCCAGTTGAGAAGACGTAGGAACATGCGAGGCTATTACGGTGCCATCTCTAATAGCATCGCGAACAAAATACAAATCCACCGCAATATGCTTACTGCGCTCATGAAATACCGGGTTCTGAGCCAGGTGCAGGGCTGACTAACGGTCACAATACACCGACATACCAGACTCCTGACGAACGCCCAAACACACCAATAACTCCTTCAACCATTTCAACTCACAAACAAGCGCAACAAGAGATCGGTATTCAGCTTCAGCGGAAGATCGGGAAACAGTTGGTTGCTTCTTGGTCTTCCAAGAAATAGGAGACCCCCCCCCCCCCCCCCCAGAAACACCACCAGTCTGTGACAAAGCGCGAGTCAAGGGACAACTGACTCAGTCGGAATCACACCAACCAGAAAGACGGAGATCACAATCAGCTTTCAAAAGAATACCCTGTCCCGGTGCATGTTTGAGATATCTGACAACTCTCAAAGCAGCATGCCAATGATCTTGTCGAGGCTCCTGTAAGAATTGAGACAAGACATGCACAGCATAGACTAAATCAGGACGAGTAAATGATAGATAAATCAACCTCCAACCAGACTCCGATAAGCCTCTGCATCCGCCATCTTTAGACTAGTCGATTCTGCCAGCTTGTGATTGGGCTCCATGGGAAATCCAGCAGGTCGAGACCCCATCAAGCCGCATTCTGAAATGTTGTCCAAAGCATACTTCCTTTGACACAAGAAAATTTCTTCTGCACTCCGAGCCACCTCTATGCCAAGAAAGTACTTCAACACACTAAGGTCCTTCATGTGAAAGCAAGAACTAAGGTACTTTTTGAAAGCATCTAAAGCACCTGAGTCATTACCAGACACAATCATATCATCCATATAGATGAAAACATGCAACTCTACCTTCCCTTTAAAAAAAGAGAAAAGGGAATAATCGGAATGAGATTGAATAAATCCATAGGATATCAGAGAAGCAGCAAGCTTAGCAAACCAACAACGTGGTGCCTGTTTCAATCCATATAGAGACTTACGCAGGCGACACACTTTGTTGGGTTTACTATGCGAAAAATCTGGCGGCAACTTCACATACACTTCTTCTGTCAGATCTCCATGAAGAAAAGCATTGTGCACATCCATCTGGTGCAAAGTCCAGCCTCTCACAGCTGCAACAGCCAAGAACGTCCTAACTGTAGGCATCTTAGCTACCGGGACAAATGTCTCTGAATAGTCGATCTCCTCCACCTGATGATTACCGAACACAACTAGCCGTGACTTTAAGTGCTAAACACTGTCGTCAGAGTTGTACTTTATTTTGTATACCCATCTACTACCCAATGCTTTCTTTCCAGGAGGCAAATCGACAAGACTCCATGTCCCATTATCTTCCAGAGCCTGTATTTCAGATTGCATAGCCGCGCACCAGCCTGAATCTCGCGAGGCCTGGTGATATGAAGTAGGCTCAACTCCTGCAGTGATAGCTGCAAGAAAATCTCTGTGTCCAACAGTAAATATGTCATAACTTAGAAATTGCGTTAGAGGATACGAAGTACCTGAGGAATTGACGGGAACAGATGAACTGTGGTGAAGGGAGGACTTTTACTTCGAACAACATTCGTCACAAAATCCTGTAATCGTACTGGCTGTGATTTCTTTCTCATTCCTCTTCCTAATACTACCTCGTCGGGCACCTCTGGCAACACTGTACCCCCGGTATCATCAGTAGTATCCGCATCACCCCCAGCCGACTCTCCTGGCAATACTTCTGCAGCTACCTGTGCATCCTCGTCACTCGGTGCCGAGCCGCCAGCAACCACTCCGGCCTCAGCAACCGTAGCCGACATCATCCCAAAAGCCTCTATATCGTCTTCCGGTACCTCAATAGATGTATGACGTGTCGCAGAAGATATCTCGCTAGCAGAGCCACACCCAGGAAATTCTTTTTCATAAAAAGTAACATCACGGGACACAAAAATTCACCAGTCTCCAAATCATACAGTTTCCATCCCTTTTATCAAGTGGATACCCAACAAAGATACATTTTCTACTCATGCTAGCAAATTCATCATGTCGGGATTTCAAATCATATGCATAGCACAGACAACCAAAAATACGTAGATGATCATACAAAGGAGCCGAACATTTCATAAGGTGACTTAAAATGCAAGATACTAGAAGGTGTTCTATTGATCAAATAACATGCACTCAGAACACATTTCCTCCAAAAATCTACAGAAAGAGAACCCTGAAATCTCAATGCCCTGGCTACATTTAAAATATGTCGATGTTTTCTTTCCACCCTTCCATTCTGTTGAGGTGTCCCAACACAGGATGTTTGGAACAATATACCTTGAGATAAAAAATAATCTCGTAAACAATTAAATTCAGTGCCATTGTCACTCCGCACACGACGGATATCAGCCCCAAACTGACGCTTCACCATAGCAATGAATTTAAGAAACATAGAGTAAACAGCACACTTATCCTTCAATAAAATAACCCAAACAGCTGTAGAAAAATCATCCACCAAAGTCAAAAAATATCGTGCCCCATTAGATGACGGAACACGATATGGTCCCCACAAATCACAGTGTATAAGTTCAAAGCATCTCAAAGCACGACTACTACTATCAGGAAAAGCATCACGAGTCTGTTTAGCTTGATGACAAATATCACAAGCCTTATGAGAAAACACACTACTATCAGAGAGAAAAGGTAAAGTCTGTATTACTTTATCTGAAGGATGCTCCAATCTACTATGCCAAACCTCGGAATCACTCTCTCTGCATGCCAGGATCACCGAAGCCAAAGAAGCTGGAACCTTCCCCAAGAAGTAAAGTCCACCCCTTTGTTCACCTGCTCCAATCACCATCCTCGTACTTCGGTCCTGAACAAAACACAAATCAGGAGTAAATAACATATCACAATTTATGGCACCAATCAATTATGAAACAGAGATCAAATTGCAAGCCAATGTCGGAACATAAAGAACATCCGTCAACACTAATGAAGCAGTCAAAAATACTTTGCCTCTCAGAACAGCCTCAATAGTGCTCCCATCAGACAAAATTACAGGACAGACAGGGCCCTCAAAGCAATCAACTAAACAGTCACGAGAACCCGTCGCATGAAGAGTAGCCCCAGTATCGAATATCCAAGTGACAGAAGAATTCTTACCCATCAGACGATCAGTGTTTGAAGAACCAGGGTTGGAAGGATTGTCGTTACCCAGCAAGCTCATCAGTTTCTGCCATTGTTCACCTGAGAGTGGTGAAGGATACCCTCCATGCATCATATCTGCCGAACTCCCAGCAAGACCAGCAGGGACACCATGACCAGCAGCGGCGACATGATGAACAACCCCTGCGCCACCAGCACCGCGTCTCCCATCACATCTCTGCTGTGGTGCCGGGCCTCTGCCACCACCGGCACCACGTCCGCCCTCACGCCGAGGACGAGTCTTCCACCACTCTGGATAGCCAATCTTGGCAAAGCAAGTTGCAACATCATGACATATTTTCTTGCAATGAGTACAGATCATACCTAATTTGTCCCTGGAATCTGAGGTTCTACTATTAGAAGCAGTAGAAAGACGAGGTAAAGTCTTGATAGCCAGAGCCAACACCTCCTCAGCAGCGGATTGGACCTGAGATTTTTGTATATCCTCCTCCTCACGGACTGCCTGGTATGCCCGATCTAAACTTGGCTGAGGATCCTGAGCCAAAAGATTAGATCGGGTATGACCATACAACTCAGCATTCAATCCATACATAAAGTCCTGAAATTGGTCTTCATCCCTCATAGCCCGCAGCTTTGCAGCAAGTTCGCCACAGGTACAAGTAGGCAAGGGAAATAAGCAGCTTGTTCATCCCACAAAGACTGTAAATTTTCAAAGTAGGTTTCCATAGACATCGAAGCCGTTTGTTTACACTCAGCCAAAGCCACCTTAATTTGTTGCTTCCGAGTGCCATTGCTAACAATAAATCTTTTCTCCAACAAGTTCCACAATGGATAAACCTCCTCAAAGTACAACAAAGATTTATTCAGAGACGGATCAATGGTATTAAGAACCCATTGAACCAATAGCGCTTGCACACATCTCCAATCAAGCAATTTACTAGCATCATTAACAGGTTTGATTTCAGTACCTTCCAGAAAAGTGATCTTTCGCCTAGAGATCAGGGAGAGACGTATCGACCGAGACCACTCAGCATAGTTCGGTCCACGAAAAATAATAGGAGTAATGATATTTCCTGGTTGATCAGAAGAACTCAGAAAATATGGATCCTTCGGATTATGATAATTTGGGTTGTACGTACCGCCACTTCCAGTCGAGATGGAGTAGCTGGACGCGGCATCATCAGCCATGGCAGATGTCGGGTGTACAAAAAATTTGTACAACTCCGACGGATTGGACGAACGAGCGGCGAATCAGCCGCTGCTGGACGACGAATGTCGGGTGTACAAAAATTTATACAACTCCGACGGATCGGCCGAATGAGCGGCGAATCAGCCGCTGATCGACGAGGTCGACGGCGAATCGGCCGCTACTGGACGGGGTTCACGGTGAACCACCCGCGGTCGGTGCGCCGGATCGGGCACGTAGAGGACGCGGTCGGTGCGCCAGATCGGGCGCGTAGAGGGCGCGTAGGGGTCGGCGCGCGTAGTGTTCGGCGGCACAGGATCGGGCACGTAGGGGGCACGAGGGGTCGGCCGGATCAGCGGCGTAGGGGGCGCGCGGCGTAGGGGCCGAATCGGGCGCGGCGTAGGGGGCCGGATCGGGCGCGACGCCGGATCGAGCGCGGCGCCGGATCGGGCGCGTAGAGCGCGTAGGGTTCGGCCGGATTGGCGGCGTAGGGGGCGTGCGGTGTCGGATCGGGCGCGTCGGGCGCGCAGGGGTCGGCCGGATCGACGGCGTAGGGGGCGCGTTTGGGGAATATTTCGGAGTTTGAGGATGGAAAATATGACGGCTAGGATTTTTCTGGAGGCTTTGATACCATGTAGAAAATAATAATGCCTTGTTCTCATTGATGGGAGCTGGTTACAATATATATAAGATCTACACGATTGGGCTTATGGGCCAATATTTACATTAGTTACAAATTGTCACCCTCACTTTTTCCAGTTAGGGGTAAAATGGTAATTTTCTATTTTATAATATTTTTGGGAATTTTATTTCATGAATATTAATATTTAATTATTATAGGAGTCGGGTTCGAATTTTATCGCATTCCGAGTTGATTCGGGACCCCGGGGAAAGTCAACTTGAGTCGTAATTAGCATGTTATTTAACCATGGCCCACCATAGTTAACTTATAGGTTTAGGAGTTTGGACTAGTCCTCCATGAGTAATTAAGTTTAATTATGATTTTTATTTAATTTTAGCAACTTCCGAAACCAGTTTTGGGACTTAACTTAGCCTAGAAGCAAGGGAGGGGCAAACTTGTAATTACAAGTGCCCCTACCCTCCCTTACATGGCCGACCACCTATAGCACCCCCTCCACCTCTCCTTCCTTCATCACTAAGTCTTCTTCTTCTCTCTTCGTTTCTTTTCTTCCAAACTTCTTCTTCTTCCAAATCTTCAATTAGGTAATCCTTTAACTCTCATTTAATTCCTCTTTTTGCATTTATTCATTCACATAAATTAGAGAGGGGATCATTCTCTACAAGTTGACCCTAGCCTTTGTAGGTTTCCTTAAATTCTAGTTTAGGAATTTTTTATGGTTTACCCCCTTTTAGAATGGTATATATATATATATATATATATATATATATATATATATATATATATATATATATATATATATATATATATATATATATACATGTGTATTTATGTGTGTGTATTTATATATGTATTTGTGTGTGTGTAGAGGAGAGTGATAATTGTGTCATTACATGTGTATTTATGTGTGTGTATTTATATATGTATTTGTGTGTGTGTAGAGGAGAGTGATAGTTGTGTCATGAGAGTGTGTCCATGTGTGTGTGTGTGAGTGTCCATATATATCTAGATACATATATGTGTGAGTGTGTCTATATATATATAC
The DNA here is from genome assembly GCA_029216955.1 of Iris pallida. Taxonomy (NCBI): domain Eukaryota; kingdom Viridiplantae; phylum Streptophyta; class Magnoliopsida; order Asparagales; family Iridaceae; genus Iris; species Iris pallida. The sequence continues at coordinate 19,275 of JANAVB010013284.1, forward strand.
ATTTATATATATATATATATATATATATATATATATATATATATATATATATATATATGGATATGTATAGATATATATATTTGTGTGTGTGGTCATGTGTATATATATGTGTGTGTATTAGTATGTGTATAGAGGAAAATGAATGAGGAATTGTATGTGAGTGATATATATATATATTAGAGAGATTGAGAGATAGAATAGAGAATTTAGAGAAGGAAATTTATGTTTTAGAAGAGTTTTAGAGAGGTGAAGAGGAGAGATTTAGAGGGGAGAAGAGTAGAGCTGCAATGGCAGCAAGGATGGGCCCAAGGGGGCTGCTGCCCCCCCCCCCCCCCCCCCCCCAACACAGCAGCAAATGGCTGCTGAAATTCAGCAGCAATAGCAGCAGCAGCTAGCTGCATTAGCACCCCCAAACCACCCCGTTTAGCCCCTAAAATCCCCCACTATATACCTATATATATATACATATATATGCCCCTATATATAGCTCTATATACCCCTAATAAACCCACTAGAATAGTCCCCTAAGTTGGTCCTAAGCGAGTGTGAAAAATGGGTTTGAGTGAGTGAGTGAATGTTAAGTTAGGATTTTGGTTAAGGGGTGAATTTGAGTTCGGTGATTCAGAACGCGTCGAAACTTGGAGGGGACTTAGATAATGTGATTTAGATTTTGTGGGTAGGCTTCGGAGTTGGAATCGGGGTTGCGTGTGGGCTTGGGAAGATGGTATCGCGCCGCACCATTCCGTATCTTGAAATATTTAAGATAACGGGTAAACGGGCGATACGGACCGTAAGATGGACTAGATGTCCACTTACCCTAGGAAACTTGGTAGGTAATGATTGTATAGGATAGTATCCTACTACCCTAGGAAGCACGGAGTGGAATTCCTAAGGGAAGGCCACTTGGCGGCAAGTTAGAACGGTTTAAGGGTAAATGTTAAGGGGTAATCGGATAATTTCGAGATACGGAGTTCGGGTAGTCGGATTGACTTGAAACTTGGGTGGCATATTAGGTACACCCTACAAATGTCATATTTAAACCGATTTTGGCTCGGTTGACCCAGAGTTAACTTTTTAGACAAAAAATCAACCGTGAGTCAACACTTTGTCTAGATTTGACCAAATCCAAACCAGAGTTGACCAGTTGACCAAAAGTCAACTGTTGGTCAACATTTGACCAGTTTGACCTAGAGTTGACCTAGAGTTGACCAGGGTTGACCAGTTGACCAAAAGTCAACTGTAGGCCAACTCTTGACCCCGTTTGACTTTCTTCGACTTGTTTTGACCTGTGATGACTGGTATGACCTAGGGTTGACTTGGTCTGACTTAGATTGACTTGATATAACTTGATTTGACCTAGATTTGACTTGACAGGACTTAGTGTGACTCAGTGAAACCTAGTTTGACCTAGATTGCATATCATTCATTGTGAATCATTCTTAAACTTGTTTAAACCTAAATTAACATACAGTATCTCATCTTTAGGTCTCTGATTTCCACTCTGAGCATTGATATACCCTACAGCTCAGGACAGCAGGCGAGTACATTCACTGATAGTTTTCATTGTCTTGATATTTGTTATATCCGATTCAGTCGTAGTGTCTTACTTGATTCTCAGACACGATAGTTTATGGACTAGTATTATCGGATTTCTGTCATGAGATGTCCTTCTTGGATTTCTTAGGATACTTGTACTTGCTTGGTCTTGATTCTTGTACTTGTATTGACGCCGATTCATGAAGAGGACTTGCTCCCCTCTTAGGAAATCCCGCGTCATGACGTGCTATGTCCGGATCCGTATACTATTCGGGGGATGGGAAATATTATAGATAGTGTGATCAATGCCCACCTTGAGTTACTACTTGTATCATAGTTATACCCTCACCTCATGATGGGTATAGCCTGACCTGTGCTACTACTTGTAACACCCAGTTTTCCAGATGAGGGTAATTTTAAAATTTTGTAATTATAATTATTATTTATTGATAATTATTTCATATTATGATTTTTAGTGATTTTTAATCATTTTAAAACTATTTAAAATTATGACTTGTGATTTTGACATTTTACTATTGTTTGATTTTAATTTCGAGGAATTTGTCATCCCCGGTTTCCAGAAACATGGATATTTTTGTCATTTTATATTTTTGAATATTTTTAAAATTTATTTTATTATTTATGATATTATTTTGGGGTTGAAATTAATTTTATTATTTATGATATTGTTTTGGGGTTATTTGAGTCGGGTTCGAATTTCAGCTCAATCCGACTTGAAACGGGGACCCGGGGGTAGTGTTAACTTTAGTGGACCCACACATTAGTTAGCCATGGCCCACATGATAGAAATATTTTAGTTAGAGGTTAGACTAATTATTATGGATAAGGTTAGTGTGATTAGAGACTTTAGAATGACTAATTTAGCCCCAACCAATTAGCCCTTTCCTAATACTAATAGAATAGGTTAGTGGGGGCATTTTGGACCTTACCATAATAGGACAAATAGCCCCATATGGCCAGCCACTTTGGGAGAGGATAGGCTCAAGTTCATTTCATTATTCTCATCCACACTCTCTCTCTTGTTCTTCCCCAAATTCTTAGGGAGCAATCCCTAGCAATTTCTCCACCAAATCCTTCCATTTCACCACCAAATCTTCTTCTTTCCTTCTCCATTCTAGCCAAGGAGGAAGCTATCCAAGTTTGGGAGGATTCAGAGCTTGTTCGTGTCCTTTTGGAATCTCTACGTGTCGGTGTCGCTCCGGGAAGGCTTTTCTTCGATTCGATCTATCGGGAGGTATAAATTCCTTCTCCTTTTCATTTCCTCATGCATATAGGTCTATTTTGAACCCATAGGAATGATTCCCATGGTTGTATCTCCATTTGTGTCTATTTCGTGTCCATTTGGAGGTCATAGGAGTGTCCTTTGTGTTGTGGTTGTGTCCATGTGGGAAAATCCCAAATTTGGACACACTATGTGTTGTTGTTATGTATGAATGAATTATTACATGTTTAATCTCATATTTTTGTATTGGAGATGTGTTCTATAGTGTCTCATATATATATATTAGTGTAGAGAGTAAGTTCTTGATATATTATGTTATATACTTGTGTTATTTTGTCTCAAACTACCCAAATCCGTCATGATTTTTATCCACGTTTTTAATTTCAGCCCTAACTTAGAAATGTCATAACTTCTAGCTCAAAGCTCGGTTTAATCTTTCGTTTTTTTTTTAAAGAAGAGTATTGAAGTTAGCTTTCCAAAAACATGTATTAATAGGCCTAATTCATTCTGTAACTTTCTAGAGAATTATTTGAGTGTCAGTTGTACGAAAGACAAACGCGTTCTCGGTGTTTTCGCGATTCCGGGAGTTTTCGGAAACGAAAACGCGATCCGTTTGAAGTTTCGGAAAGCTAACACATAGATCTATAACATACTTTAATCTTAGAATTTAATTCATGCTGATTTGGTACAGTATTGATTATTAGTAAGAGTGACTATACGATATATGCATTTTGTGTAACCTATGAGCCTATGTAGCATGGATATTAAATGAATATAGAGTATGTAATGCATGGTATGTTAGATGAATGAAATGATATATATATGATATATATCCTATTTACATTAATGTATATATATGGTTGAATGCAAGCATGAGTAAATGGTTAAATAAATGATATATGAGGTGTAAGTATTCTATCTAATGTAAGCATGTATAAGTATGGCTTGTAATGAATATGTAGGTTCCATAGTATGTAATGTATGGTGCATATAGTAGTGCAAGAGAATAAATGAATGATAAATGAATGCAAGCATAAATGTAATGTAATAATAGATGTAATGTATACAATATACAAGTTAATGAGATGTAATGTTCTATGTTAACACAAATCCTATATTACCTCATGTACCCCTTACACTATGTTGACACTATCACACTTGACACTTTGTTCACTTACACTTTGACACTCTTTGATATGTATGTTGGCCCAATGATTGTATCATATTTTTGAATATGGTTAATATGTTAAGTTTAGCACTTCACTATCACTAATCTTCATACTATCGCTAAAAGCATTTCTACTTATACTTATACCTTTGGTGATATGTGCCTATTGGTTTACATATTAGTGATATGAGCTTATCTATCTTAAACTTACTTGGGTCGCCAAAATCAAAACTATATTTTTGATTGTGGTCATTCAATTAAGTTTAATCATTATGATATCACTAACATTTATGCTATCACCTTAGCACTTATACTTAAACTTTGCATAGTCCTAATGTGCTTTATCTTATCATACTTGCTACATGTATATTGCTTTGTTCGTCTAACATGTACATGCAGAAAAGCAATAAGCAAGATCAATGTGGACATATGCAATGAAAAAATCATGGTGGGCCAAAGACGACGGATCCCACAAGATTTCTCTGAACCACCCGACGACATCTCTGGAGCCTCGCACCGGGGGTTCCGCTGCCCGGTCAGCGGACGGGGGTCGAGGGGGCAGCGCCCCTCGTCGGGGTTTCGGGGGCGAAGCCCCCGAAAGGTATTCAGTTTTCACAAACTGGATATCTTTGGACAGCTGCCGCCAAGAAAAAAAGCCAGCACCTATCAAAGGAAGAAGCCAAGCCATGCCATCATCATTTCAAGACTCTGAAGAAGCCTGCACCTGCTATAGTATATCTGGAGTCTGTAATGAGTCTTAGGAATAATTGTAAACACAAGAAATGGATGGCAAAATCGAAAGCTAGGGTAGAATATATCCCAGGACAATCTTCGGAATCCTGGCGGATAATCCGGCGGATCTTCGCGGAAATCCGGCGGAAGATCCGAATGGTCTCACAGAATACCTTCTGTAAGTGTTCGGATTATCCGACGGAAAACCGCGGAATTCCGGCAGATTTTTCGTCATATGACCGTTTGCATTCCAACGGTTGGATTTTACGAATGATTGATCCCAACGGCTCTTTTTATAGCCGTTGGACTATTCAGGCGGATGATCCGGCGGATTTTCGCAGAAATCCGGCGGATGATCCGTCAGCCTGTGAAAGTTGCATTATTGCACTTTCCTTTGCTTTGGTTAGAAATAGCCTTGAACCTCTTCATTCAAGGTTGATGCTTTGAACCTAAAAATTTCCAAACCACCAAAGCTTATCCACATACATCTCTACAAAGCCTTCATTTGCCATCTACAAATTGTGTTAGAGTTATTGAGTTGAAAAGTGAGATCTTCATCCTATTGTATAAGGAGATCAAAACCTATTGTGAAAGGTTGAAATTGGAGAGTCTTCGTATCCAAACTCTCGGTTGAAGTTGGGGAGTCTTCGTATCCAAACTCTCGGTTGAAGTCGGAGAGCCCTTCGGATTAAAGCTCTTGTGTAAGAAGTTGGCGAGTTCTTCGGATCCAAACTCGTGTGTAACTATTTGCTCAAATAGTGGATTAAAGCCGGAGAGAGTTCCGGGACTGGACTGCCTCTTAGGAGGATACCAGGATATATCGGGTGTCGGTATTGTGTTTGCTTCTTCTCTTGCACTTATATTTTTAAATTGCCAATTTGCCTGTGCTAAGTGCTTGATTAGTTAGCTTGACCCTATTCACCCCCCTCTAGGGTTCCAACAATGTATACTCTATGTATGCCCATTTAACCCTCACTTGCCCCTTTGCCATGTTCACATACACACACATAGCCTCTTAAATAAGTATTTATGAATATAGTTAACTTAGCTATGTATGTATATTATATATATGGTAGCATATTGTATTGTAATATATAAGTTTATATAGCCATTGAAATGCCATGATTATAGACCTAATGTTGAATACCAATATATGCATGTGTATATATGTGTAGACATGTATAGCTTAAAGTAATATATTACCTAGTGTATATCTAATGTGAATTCTTGCATATTGAGTATTGAATAATTGCATGCTATATAGAGTTGGGTGTATGTTGGCTTGTATAGCCTTGTATTGATGTGTGCTTGCTAGGATAGTCTTGGTTAGGCCTAGTAAGACTTGCTGGGTTAGGACATGACCCAGCTTGACCTAGTTTGACTAGTGCAGTTGACCAGAGTTGACCAAGGGTTGACTTTGGCCTAGTTTGACCTAGATTCATGTAGAATGCATTGTAGTGCTTTATATTACCCTTCTGGACATGTTGTGACTTGTGCTGTTCTAATTAGGAGCCAGACACCTCTCCTCGGACAGTATCTTTACCTTGGACATTCAGATATCAGGCGAGTACATTCTCTGATAGTTCTCTCATTTACTTGTCAATTACTGTACTTTAGTTCTAGTTAGTTGTATGTGATTCTCTGTTACAACACGTATGGATATTCTGGATTCATGTATACGACACACATTTATTTTCTGGCCTCTATTACTGGTATCATCATTCCTGGTTTCTATTACTGGAATCACCTGCTGGAATCATTTACTGGAATCATTTACTGGTATCATTATATTTTGGTTGGACTCATCTTGAATCATTGTGTCATATTTCTGGATTCACTTGCTGGGATGGGAAATACTTGAGTAAGACATGTAGACATACCCCAATCTGGAATCTCCCAACTGGAATCTACTGGAATGATAGCCATCTCACATCCGGCCAGGTGTGTGATGTGCTGTATTACCTACAGCCATTTATATGTCGATCTCGGTATTTTAAAACACACTGCTAGAGTATAGGTTGGACTCACCCTGGAATCATTGATCACTATAACTGGAATCGTCCCTTACTGGATTCATCTTGTATGAGATTCATCCTGTACTGGACTTACATTGGAGTTACACTTGCCTACATTGTTGTCTGGACTTTATATCATATTACCCTGGTTCGACTAGTTCTATTTTTACAGTCTTCATTGCTATGATTCTTCTCTTGTTTAGTATTTACTTTCCTTGCACTTTATCTGTCTTTCTTACCATCACCTGAATATAAACTGCCATTTTCATCCATACAACTGTCTATAACTGCTTTATAGTTCTCTGTCATTTACTTGGGTTTTCTAGATGAGATGCGCTCGTTCCTGTCCTGACTGGACCTGTTGATAAATTTTACAGATAGCTTGGAGGTTGCCTGCTAGCCTAGAGGAGACACACTAGAGGTTGTTTAGATAGTTATTTCATTTTCTGGAGTTGTATTACTTTGTGGATTACTGTATTTGAGATTTGAGACGTATTTCTGGGTTTATGTATCTTAGACACTTAGACTTCTATCTCCTGTATCTCTTTTGGATTTTATGTTTTATCTATCTTTATCATGCTCTACCTTAGATGTGATTGAGACTGTATCTGCTATGTCACCCCCATTCGGGGAGTATAAACTGCTTAGCATTATATTGTTAAATGATGTAACCTAGGACAGCGTTCTACCGCCGACACTGCGGCGTAGGCTGGGCGTTGTTACGTTCTCGTACCCTAACAGTGGGTGCGGGTCGTGACACTACTTGCTCCATAGCTTACCATCCCGGCCGGGCCGAGTCCACATACTTGTAGCCGGTCGGCTGGAAGCCTGATTCTTGACCCATACCGATCACATTAGGCTATAATATTCGAGGCACATTTTATATTTACTTATCTTATAATATATCCTGATCTGCTCTACATTCAGTACTCTCTCACCATGCATGATATACAGTTACTCACATGCTCTACATGTCTTTACATTGTATCTTGATTGGAGACTAAGTTCTGCTCGGAAGAAGAGTTACAACCCCGGTCCTTGTTTGGTTTAAGGGTTGTAACTTGGCTTTCGAACGGTTCCCAAGTCTTCATATATATCTTTGTCTTGTAGTTCATTATACTGTCTCTTATAGGATTTGTCAATTCACATGGAACTGCTGTTAGTACTTGTACTTGCTCATTTTCCTGACAGGATACCGTTATGATATATTACAGATGATTCTGAGGCGGACTGGTCGACCTATTATGGGCTCGAGTTAGATGGAGTAGTCCAGGACCGTGGCCTTATAGTAGAGCCACTAGATTTTGTACTCCGGGAGTAGTGTAGATTAGCTAGGTTTAACTGGACTGCGATCCAGCTAGCTTTATCAGACTGTAGCTTCTACATTATATTTTGAGACCATGTGATGTTGTATATATCTGGGCTTGTATTGGACTCTGGACTTATTTAATCTTTCATCTATCATATGTTCTCTTTCTGAGCCATCTACCTTAGTTTTATTCTGTGATTAAGACTGTATTGATATGTCACCTCCATTCGGAGAGTATATACTGTACAGGTACCTTTATACTGTTAGTCGTAATATTTACAGACGTTATATACAGCGTTCTACCGCCGATACTGCGGCGTAGGCTGGACGTACCCACGTGCTCGTGCCCCTCATAAGGGTGCGGGTCGTGATACAAATATAATCTAGCAATAGCTGTTTTAAATATGTACAATCCTTTGGAATTTAGAAAACCATTAGAACTAGGAAAATGCTTTCTTGCCCTCGGCGGGCTGGCCTGCCCGCCTGTGTGGCACTCCCCCATTGGCCCCTTCTATTGGCATGGGTCCCATGTCGGTTGACCTGCCAATGGAGGAGTGCCACACAGGCAGACGGGCTGGTCCGCCCGTCTTTGTGGCACTCCCCCTGTCACGACCCGATCCCAAATAATTGGGTCGAACCGGATCATGCCCAGCATGCACCGTTATGAGACGGCGGCAGTAAGCTGTTCCATTAGCAGGTATTCACAACAACATATATACATTTGTCACAACTGAATATACGAGAATTTAAAACTTTATTCAATATTTGGAAAGTACAACTAGAAAGTAAAAGAACTGTAATGAAATGCTGAATTCAAACTAACAATTTCCAAAACAACAAAACTGAAAACAGGTAAAATATCTAGCTAAGCGTTCGGCTCGTCGGCCTCAGGTCCTGCGTCCTCCAATGGGGACTCTGGCAATACCACAAGGTACAGAACCGGGTCATAATGGCTATTGTACAATAGCTCAGCATCCTCAAAATCCCCTAAAAATGTTATCTCCAGTCAGGAGGGAGCAAAGTACAATTATAAAAATTAAATAATTCAACTAATAATTAGGAATTTAAAATATTAAACAGTTTTGAAATAATATTTTTCAACAATTCTACACGATAGAAAACAATGTGATTTGAGTAGATAATGACTATGACCGGCTTGAGTTGTACAATTGTATCCTAGCGATACGATATGGCTTATCCCCGTGTGTAAGAGGGGTAAGCTAATACAATCATGATACTATTTGGGGGATTGGTCATAGACACCACACTACTCCCCCAATATCCCGCAATCAATCAATATCAATCAATACTCTAGGAGAGAGTTCCGTGTAACAATGTGGTTTAAGCATGCAGATAACAATTACTAATTAAATTGCTCAATAAACACAACCGTACTTGCCTTTGTTTATGAATGGATCGGTAAAGTCGGTTCCGAGGAGGATGTCAGGTTCGTCTCCGAGATCCTACAGTTGAGAACCTTGACTTAGAACCATTATGAGACCATTCTAGGTGTGCTAGTTACAATCTCTAGAATTGGTCCTAATTCAGTTTTTAAGTTATTAATTATTCTACCGGAAAAACGTCTAACGTCGCAATTCTACGTTCGTTATTATTTATTTAAAATAAGCCGGTTATTGATTAATTAAAAAAATGGCAATTACCGGTTAATTTGGCAAAACTTAGTATTTTGTAATATCATATATAAAACTAATATTTTTCTTTAGATGAGAAGAACGTGAATTTGTTTAAATAATCAAACTTGTAATTTTACTAATTTATTTACTGTGAGAAAACCTTATTAATTTTCTATATTTAAAGTAAATACTCATTTTAATAATCTACGCATTTAAAGCCAAAACAATAACTCAGAAAAATAAAGAAAAAGCTACGCTACACAATACAGGATCGCAGCAAAGAAAGTAGAAAACTGGGCTTATGCCCTTACATTTATTTACATAAATGAATTTTTAGGAATAATAATAAAACTTGGGTGAATCCTGAACGCCGGGAAGCGGTCAATTCAGCAGGCCGAAGCCCTGTACCAAAAATACTAAAAGCAGTACCCGTACTAAAAATAATAATTATAAATAAAGGATAATAATTATATGAGTCTCAGACTTGGTCCAAAAGTCATAATATTGGCTAGCGCCTCAACGTACAGGAGCCCTGTAGCGTTTGCGCTTCACCAGGCTCATTCGACCTATAAGGTCGTCGCCTAAAAGGTGGTACAGAAATCCATAAATCCGAAAGCCGACAAATCCAATATTTAAACGTTTAGCAAAAGTCCGATTTTCAAGTCCCTAATTTTATACGAAAATCAGTTTTAAAATATTTCTGAAAAATTGGGCAGCATCTCCTCTATATCTGGGACAACCCAAAACTGGAAAAATGCGCAGACAACTCCAACAATTATCCCAAACCAGGGAAAATCCAAAAATTAACTTCCAAAACCATTTTACATAAAATTAAATTCACAGAATTATTTCCGAAGCTTAATCGGAAACCCGAAATAAAATCAGAAATCCCGAAATAAAGTCGGAACACCACAGCACTCAGAAATCCAGAACAACACATTTCGGAAAAATTCGAAATAACCACAGAACATCACAGAAACAATTTCGGAAACCCCGAAACCATTACGCCCACAAAATCGAATTCCCGGGAAGGAATCGGGGACCAATCTCATCATCGACTACGAAAACGGGAACGAGAATACGAAAATATGATACATACTGAGATAGAAAATTCAGAGGTAATATGGACATGATTTTCTATACATGATCTTTATCATATTTTCTATTCTATGAAAATGATATCTCGTCTTTTGATTTCCGAGTCCAAATATCATGGAAAATAGAATCCAAAGATATCTTTATATCTGAATTCTGTTTTCTCTAATCAGTATTAAACTAAAATTATCTTTGGTTTAATATCATGATAGAGTTACAAAGTTTATTTGTATATTCTATTTTATTGAAATATGTCATGTATTATTTACCTCTGAACATGTTTTCTACAAAAATATCATCCACAGAATTGAAATCAAGTCAAAATATTCATTTCAATCAAAATCAAAACATTGATTACAAATGGGTACCAAAACTTCAATACATGATAAATGTAAAAGATCTATTTAGGAGGAGTAATTATCTCCTGAATACGAACGATTACATTATTTATCTTTTCTTCATGAGTTTTCTTGATTCGCTCTGCTGTTTCAGCTCCAATCATCCGTTGGTCATATTCCACAATAATAGAGCTACGGCGATTGGTCTCTTCAATCTGATTGGTTTGCATCAATTCTCGCTCTTGCTGTAAAAATTGACAGCGTTCAGCTTCAGATTTACGATCAGTAGCAATCTCTGATTGTTCTTTTTCCACGGAGGCAATTTGCTCCTGAATACGAGCTAGCTCTTCCCTCAACTTTCTAAGCTCTTCAGCTTTTGATGCTTCATCTTTCTCTAGGCGCTCCATATTCTGACGAGTACTTATTATTTCTTCGTCTTTCGCCATTAACTCTTTAGAAGACTGAGCGAGGAATTCTGTCAGAGCAATGTGCTGAGCTTGAGCTTCATTCTCCAATTGAGCAATCTCAGCTGCAGTCAGAGACTTAATGTCCTCCTTTTTAATCTCCCAGTATTTATGGATGTTTGCTTCTAAATCATTCAGGAGATGTTCAAAAAAGACACATTGGGTCTCATAACCAGCCTGTCTTAAAGCTGAAAGTGGAAAACTAGTCGCCTCTCGAAGACTCGAAAAGGGCATAGTCTCATCCTTCATAAGTCGTCTCGAGAATGTATCCAGATATGAATAAATAATATCTGAATACATCCCCATGATCTTTGCTATCCCTGTGTCAAAACCGGGAGTCGCTGCAATAGTAGAGGAAGGAGCAGGAGGAGCCTCTATTCTGGGAGCTGAAGTGAGTGCTTTTGGAGAACTCGGCAAATGTGAACTCCCCTCACCCACATCAGTTTGGACAAGTAGGGCTTGAGTAGAACTCATAGCCGGTGCAGTTCCTACAGCTGTTGGAATCAAAGAAGCATGATCAGAACTAAAAGACAATAAAGCAGAGACAAGACAAAACTTTGATGAATAAAATATTACCTGGAGCTGGTTCATATTCAGTTTCCTTCGGATCATTCAGCCCGGCTCGTAGTCTGTTCAGAGTGCTTTCTGACACGGGATTTATTTCACTGCTGCCCGCCCCAGAAGTACTCGGAACTTGAACTTCTATTTCTATATGCCTCTCCGGCTCTGGTGTCAACCCTGAGTGTTGACCAATTGTCTTCAGTACATCAATTGGAGTTTTAGATGGTGATTCATCGTCTATCTCCATGTCTTCTTCTCCAAAAGAATGAGACGAAGGTTCATAGTCAACTTGTTCGTCATCACTCTTATTGCTCTCTGAAGCTTCAGCAATTGGTTTGAGAGTAGTGGCTTCCTTCACTGATTCTCCCGAAATCAGTAAGTCATTAGCTGTTTCAGTCTGATGCTCGGCCTCTACCGCAGGTTGACTAATCACCTGCGCATCATCGGCCGTTGGCGGAATCGATCCTATATCAGAAGGCATAGATGATCCAGCAGGTTCAGGCACATCTTCTTCAATGGGTTGTCTTTACAGAAAAAGCAAAGGCAGCTTGCTTTTCTAAAGCTAATCGCTCAGCACGATCGGTGGGACTCTCTGCATCGAGACAAATGACGGATTTAGTTTTTGAAACTATCACTTTCCTCTCTATTCTTTTTGTGAATGGAACAGTAGGATAATCGTCTTTTGAGTCACTACCTGCTTCATCAGCATCTCTGACTCGATTGGAAGCAGGAGAAGTCCCTGGAATGGTAATTCCTCCACGATTTCGAGCCTCTGCCCGAGTAACTCTTTTTGGGGCAGGCCCAGCAGTACCTTTGCCCCGCTTCCTCTTCGGAGTATTATCGGCAGATATACTCTCTTCAGCACTCCCGATGGGTACATGTAATGGTTGATGAAGGTCATCAGAGAAGAAAGTTTCTAAAACTTCATCATCAACTTCATCAGTAGCCAGAGGATCTTCTTGATCATGACAATCTCTAGGCAGGGCTGATTTGGTTGATTTCTTTTCAATATGAATAAAATTTCTACCTAAGATGCTGAATTTTTCATCAAAGGTATTAGCTGATACATAGAATTTGGCATAAGACGCCAATATTCTAGCTCCTCTTCGATAAGTGACTGGATCTGGCATGGAAAAGGTAGCTCCTGTACCTTTAGCAATGTAGTATATCCAAGCTCTGGCACCATCGATTAATCCACCCTGGTAGCTAAAACATGTCGTTGCATTGCCCACATGCAACTGATCATAACCAAATTGCCGAGCAAACCTACTCGGAAGATATGGTTCTAGATAAGTAATGTTGTCACGGCGGCAGATTAAGTGAGATGGCCTGATCCTTTTCAGCCATTCATGTTGAACATCATCCAACTTATTGCCATCAATGCCATCAACCAGCCTCCCAGGCATGGTTTCATAACTAACAGGTAGAGGAACACAAGTGAAGCTCCATAATTCTCTCCTGTTTAATATAGTTCTGCAATCTGTCAAAGTGTCATATTTCCACTTTGGTGTGTGACTGTATCTTTCCAGAAAGGTGTCATCTGGTCTAGCCATCCCAGCATTCATGAGAGATTCGAAATGCAGAAGCAGCCACCCAAATAAATATGTAAAGGGCATTTCTACCCGAGGAAAGGATGTAAGGCTCTTCCTTGCCAATTCGAACATTCTGTCTGTATATGCCCTTAATCCAGCATTCAGACGGCATGTCATTGCTGTCAGCAAATCCATCTTATACCCGAAAGTCAGACGGACTGCTGCGAAGACAACTCCTCTGTGCATCCTGTCTGCTGAACAGGTGCCAGGTACTACAAATTTTCTCAGCCAGAGATATAAATCCGGCCAGATGACCTTCAGCAGATAATTCTTGGCTACCCTGCTTAATATAGGTCTCAAACCTATCACCGGCTTTATAGGTGCCTTCGTCTTCCTCAATGACGATGTTGTCATGAGTGGTGTCCCGGATGAGCTTGTCAATCTCAGCTTGATTCAGAGGTTTAAATTCACCGACATATTGCTCAGTCTTCTTCTTCTTCTCTACTTCATCAGTACGACCTTGAAATAAATAGGCCATCCATTTAGAAGAATAACAGTTGGAATCTCCTTCCCCACCTTGTCCTTTATAAAAAGCCTTACAAATACTGCAATGGCACATCAATTCTTCAAAGACATGAAGAACCATTGGGTTGGCTTCGGAGATCTTATTCATTTCATCAACGAAAGGGATATACTCTTCATATGGCAAATCTGCTGTTGGCAGCTGAGAAATATATGCCATTTCATGAAGGGCGAATCCCATCTCGCCTCTGGGAGTCATGAAGGTGCCGGTACGGTAGTTATACCTCTCCGCCAATGCCAAGAACAACTCTGGGTTTGGCCTAAAACCATAAGCAGTACACTTAATGGCATCATATAGGCCTATCACCTTTAACTGTTCACCAAAGTTCTTCAGAATCTATCTCACAAGAGCAGTCCATCTAGTATTTTTCGGGTTCACCAGACCAGTCAGCCTCATAGACTGTTTTGGGTAGATGGCATTTTCCAGTTGAGCAAATTCGTTTGCAAAGATTGGGACTCTGACTGGCTTCAGAAGTGCCGAGTCCTCAGGAGGGATGGTGGCAGGTAGCAGTCCTCGCAAAGCTGTGACATGAGGTTCAGTACCACTGCGGAATCTTCCTTGACGATATCCTATCCACCCAGCTTTTGCTTGACGGGATGGAGTGATATCCCACTTCATTTGTCTTTGACAACTCGCATGAAATAAGCGAGCTATGTTGATGCTTTTTGATAAACCAGTCAGATACATTGGCTGATTCACATCACCATCCCTATAATAGCAGTATGATACTTTATCCAGAGCAGGCTGAGAGTTTATGTCAATAGCATCTCCGAAAAGAAATGCTGGCTTCGAGTGGGTAACACCATCCACACTCTGTAAAGGCAGTCCACTCATCAAGTTCAGCAAGGTGTCATTTTCCTGATTTGTCAAAAGAGCTATCCTTGTAGAAGGTCCATCGAATTGGGGAAAACGAACATGTGATAGGTCACTGTTATAGTTATTTCCTACACATCCTTCAAATTCTGCCTCCTGAGCCAGAATATCCACTGCAAAAGAAGAATAAGAAGTTAGAAATCTTCAACACAAAGAGACGGCAAAGTTCAACATACGCTCAGTTTTTACTAAGCGTACGGCAGACTCAAAGTTCAACATACGCTCAGTTTTTACTAAGCGTACGGCAGACTCAAAGTTCAACATACGCTCAGTTTTTACTAAGCGTACGGCAGACTCAAAGTTCAACATACGCTCAGTTTATACTAAGCGTACGGCAGACTCAAAGATTAACATACGCTCACTTTATCCTAAAGCGTATGATGGATTCAGAGATCATTTTTTCTATCCTAAGTGAATTTTAAAAGTTCAGTTCATGTTCAGCTTGAGCGTATTAGCGTATGGTTGACAAGAAGATCATCAAAAAGATACGTTAACACAGGAGTTAGCGTATCTCAGTGAGACAACTTGACATAGCGTATTCTTCCAAGATAGCGTATTTCGACATTTCTATCAAAAATACGCGTATCTTACAGAATATGCTTCAAACATATTTTTCGTATAAACGAAAAACATGGAATACGGCTAAACCCTAAAGAGGGAAGCGTATTTTCTGACGTATTTTGACCCTAAAAAGGGGATACGTTTTATGATTTTGTTCTAACCAGAGCCCTAAATAGGGGATAGTTATTGTTCATCATCTTCATCCTCACCATAGAGGGGCTTCAATGGGCGTTCACTTCGTCGAACGCGCTCATCGGTAGTCTTCTTAGCAGCGGCGGCGGCGGGCTGAGATGACTCCGCAGGAGCCTTCCCCTTCCCCTTCGCAGCAGCATCAACCTTAGGCGCCATTGATAAAGCTTGAGTCGAAGAAGAAGAAGTTGAGTCTTGAGTTTCTTTTTCTCTCTCGAAGACGAATGCAAAAGTAAAGAAATAAATTAGGTTTTGGAAGACCTATTTATAGAAGAAAAGAAGAAGTTCAAACGGCGGTTGTTCTTTAAACAGAATCCCTAAAGATTTGCACTGATATTGAGGAAGATAACAAATTCATGCCAGCGTGTCAAGACTTATTCCCACTTTAAGTTCAAAGTAATTTCGAACTTTTGAAATTCATAAAGTTCGAAAACTTTGAAGGGGGTCTTGTAGGGTGTGAAAATTATGACACGCTGACATAAGACTCAGCCAAAGTCATACGCTCAAGGTCATATGCTCAGTCAAAATCATACGCTCAAGGCCATACGCTCAGCCAAGGCCATACGCTCATCTAAAGGCTGTGCGCTCAGTGAATATTTTATTATTTCCTGAGATGACAGCACAGCATATATTTAATGAAGGATGAATCTGACACTTCGTCTTTCGTGCAAAGACAGCTGCCCTATGAAGATTAGCCGTCGTATAGGTTTTCGAGAAATGATTTTGTCTCTTACGAGGGCAGCTCAGCAGCCATTATAAATGCACAGCCATCATTACTGTCATTTCTGACAGTCTGTCAACCATCATATCTGCAGCACAACGCTCAGGAGATATTTGTCAGTATTAGAAGATATGGCGTATTTGAGAAGATTGAAGACAGCCACGTGTCTACTCCCTCAATGCATACGACTCCTTCCTCAACCAAGTGAGCGTATGGACTCCATACGATTTCTTGCTCAACCAGTGAGCGTATGGACTCCATACGACTCTTTGCCAACCAAGTGAGCGTATGGACTCCATACGACTCTTTGCCAACCAAGTGAGCGTATGGACTCCATACGACTCCTTGCTCAACCAGTGAGCGTATGGACTTCATACCAACCAAGTGAGTGTATGGACTCCATCATTACTGTCATTTCTGACAGCTGTCAACCATCATATCTGCAGCACAACGCTCAAGAGATATTTGTCAGTATTAGAAGATATGGCGTATTTGAGAAGATTGAAGACAGCCACGTGTCTACTCCCTCAATGCATACGACTCCTTGCTCAACCAAGTGAGCGTATGGACTCCATACGACTCCTTGCTCAACTAGTGAGTGTATGGACTTCATACCAACCAAGTGAGCGTATGGACTCCATACGACTCTTTGCCAACCAAGTGAGTGTATGGACTCCATACGACTCTTTGCCAACCAAGTGAGCGTATGGACTCCATACGACTCCTTGCTCAACCAGTGAGCGTATGGACTTCATACCAACCAAGTGAGTGTATGGACTCCATACGACTCTTTGCCAACCAAGTGAGCGTATGGACTCCATACGACTCCTTGCCAATCAAATGAGCGTATGAACTCCATACGAATCCTTATCAATGAAGTGAGTGTATCAGCTTTATATAGCTCTATATTGTTCAAGTCAGTGTTTGCAAGACATGTGCCTTCAAAAACTAGCGTATGACCCTTCTTCAACAAAGACAACGTATCACAGCAAATGCATCCAGGATGACTTTCAACGTACAGTCAACACACGTTCTCACGTGTCCTGTACTCAGTTACCCACTTATTCAGAAGTTATGCAATGTGGCATTCATGCCATCAATCTCTCCTAGATATATTCCACTACTTTCAACCGCACTCCAACGTGTCTCCATCAGAATTTGCCACGCGTCCCTGCAGTTATGCACACGTCAAGTAACTGACTAAGCGTATGCTTCAGAACAGTTATCCAGAACTCTATAAAAGAGAGTTTCTTCATCTTCATCAGACACTACAATTAATTCAGAGAGAACAAAGAGATTGCCCAGTTGCTGTCCAAGTTCTTCGAAGTTCGAGTTTTCTTCATCGCATCGTCCAAGGGATAAAGTAATCGTCTTCTAGATTAGATTCCTACAGTTGTAATTTTCTCAGAAACAAAATAAATAAAGTGAATTTATTTATGGAAAACAACAATTAGTTCAAAGAAGAATTTAATTTTTGACCCTTGACGTAGGCCCATCCCTTGGTGATGAAAAAAAATGAAGATGTATCTTCCAAACTGTTATCACAATAGTAGCAACTCCATTGTACGTAGGCCTGTCAACGGTAGCTTATTGGTCGGATGTTGGCATTACCACATCAGAACCGATAGCTATCAAATACATCCAATAACCATCCGATATCCAATCGGATAGAAGTTTTGGCTCCCGTATCTATTACAGATTATTTAACGGGTATCAAGTAATATCCGAACCAAGAAGAATATTGTCCCATGCATCCATGTTTTTTGCAGTTTCATATTAGTTCTAACTGATACTTAAAACTTGTTTCAGATGACAATGTAGATTGTCATGACCCGATCTCACAATTCTGGGTCCAGTCGGATCATGCCCAGCCTGCACCGTTGTGAGACGGCAGCAGTAAGTTGTATCAAGCAGTAAGAACACCAACAGATAATATCTAAAAGCGAGAAAGAAATAACATTTTATTGAATCTGAAATGTAACTAAGAGTCTGAATGAAAATAACACAAAACAAAGCAGACAATCATTCAGTTACTACAACGGTTCTTATTACAACTGGAAAGGAAAAAAACTACACCGATGGCACATCTAATAATCTGGGACTCCCTGGTCAGGTTCAGCTACCTCGTCAGGACTCGGACCAGGTCCGTAGAAAGAACTAAAAGTAAGATCTTCGTTGTCGCAGTCACCTAAAAATGTTGGTCTCCAGTCAGGAGGGAGCAAGAACATATATTCACATCTAACATTGTAAATAATAATAAATGATGCAAGACAGTTTAAAAACATTATATAATTTTTCTAGATAATAATAAAAGAGACAGCAGGCAATAAATCTCAGAAGCTACAATGATGCAATCTACAATGAGTCAATAGTGTTTTTGAGTATATAACGGATCTGTGACCGGCTGGTAGAGGCAATGTCTATACTAGCATTTTGGCCAAATGATAGTATACGGTACGGCTCAACTCCCTGTACGATAGGGGTTAGCGCGAGAGAGGCAATATTCGATAACAATGGCTTTGGTCACAGATGTTATACCACTCCCCCATTCAATCCCCGAACCAATGAGTCAATGAGTTAATCAATCAATCGATATGGAGTCCGAGAGGATTCCACTGTGAATCAGTGTCGCTACAATATACATGATTCTACTGATGCAGCACATTTAATTATTAATAAAACATAGACATGAAAGATATGAAACTTGCCTTGGATTTCCTCGGTATTGAAAGGTAACGACAGGAAGGTATCGGTTAGGGTCCGGGATCTGAACCTACATTAATAATCCGTTCTTAGAACTTATTCCAAAGGTTAGCTAATAAAGCAACTAAACACAACTACGTTTAATTATAACAATGCCCTTTTTTATTTGAGAAATAATAACTTAATTATATATAATAATTTGGTAAAACAATTTTATTAGTATTTTATAAATAGAGCGGAAATTAATATAGTTTTGGAATATTATCAAAAATAGTAACGGTTTTTTCGAAAATTATTTTAATACGAAATATCGCTTAACTTGGAAATATTCAAAATCTAATTTAGTATTTTTTTTTCTAGATAAAACTTTACGAAATATTTACGAATGCTATTGTCTTTAAATAAAGAATAACCATTTTTAATAATAAAATTGCGTAAAACTTATTTTAGTAAAAACTTACGGTTTTATTAGAAAAGGCGTTAAAGTATCTAGTTTTTAATACCATAAATTTATTAATTAAAATAATGGTTAATTACGAAAATAAACCTTTTTATCCAAAAATGCAAATATATATATTTGGCCTAAAAACACTATTTCTATATTAGAGTATACTTTTGATATATAGTTATTTATTTTGAAACTAAATTACCAATTAATAATAATTAGTGAAATTATGGCAATAACCCTATAATAATTAATATAACGATAACTCTACGTTATCCGTAATACTTAAACGATTACTCTAATAATCACAAAACTAACTATTATAATTAATTGTTCTAATTAAAACGATACTAACATTATTACAGCGCCTAAAATAGGAAACTAAACTAAACAAACTATCCCGGAATTGACGGAACTTCATTCTGTCAATTCCGCTCGAAAATAGATAGGTTTATTAGGTTCTGTGAATTTAAATGAGGAAATTTCATATAGAGTGATGAAATTTAGCATATTTATATAAAAGAGGAAAAGTTTTCGATATTTATAGGAAAAGTAATGTGGCGCCATCTTAGATGGCGCCCAACTTTTTTTTTTCTTTTTTAGAGTGTGGCGCCATCTAAGATGGCGCCCAATCTTCTTCTTTTTTTTCCGTAACTTTTTTATTTGATGGTTATGTGAGAAAGTTTGATTTTATCTTCTTAAATAAATTTAACTCTTTATATACAATTTTATCTTTTTTTAAAAAATCTTAGATATTTATTTAAACTTAATATTAGAAAAAATATGTTTAAAAAATAATTCAAAATCTTAAATATTTTTTCACAAATCTTAGGTATAACTTATCATCGTAATAATTTTATCAAACAATTTTTAAAATCTCTCTAGAGATAAGTTCTTGGATATGTTTTCAAACATAAAATATTATATTTGGTGATAAAAAAATAACTCATAATTTATAAGATATGAATATAAAAATATATTATAAGTTATCAGATGAGAATATAAAATTATTCATAATTTATTAAAATATTTTATAATTAAGTATCAAATATAATCTTTTATGCTTTATATTTCATATCTTTATTTTCTATCTTTGAAAATCATGTCAATTTAAGCTAAATTTAAAATAAATGGTCAAACCCATAGAAAGAGATCAATTTTCGTAGAAAAAACTATGTACGATCTCAAATTATATCTAAGATTTGAGAAACAATATTTAAGATTTTAAATTATTAATTTTAACTTATCTTTAAAATATTTTTCTAATATTAGATTTAAGTGATTTTTTCTAACATATTTTTTAAATATTAGATTTAAACGAATATCTAAGATTTGGAAACAAATTAAAAATAAATTGTATATAAGAAGTTAAATTTATTTACGGACGAATAAATCAATTTTCTCACGTTAAAGATAAATTTATTTAATTTTTACAATTATTTTTTTAAACATATTTTTGGTAATATTAGATTTAAAAATCTAATATTTAAGATTTTGAATTATTCTTTAAACATATTTTTTCTAATATTAAATTTAAATAAATACCTAACATTTAAAATATTAAATTTAAATAAATACATATTTTTTCTAATATTAAATTTAAATAAATACCTAACATTAAAATATTAAATTTAAATAAATACATATTTTTTCTAATATTAAATTTTTTCTAGAGATATTTTTAAAATTGTTTGATAAAATTATTACGATTTCAAGTTATATCTAAGATTTGAGAAAAAAATATTTAAGATTTTGAATTATTTAAGATCTATATAAAGAGTTAAATTTATTTAAGATGATAAATTCTAACTTTCTCACGTAATGCGCCACACTCTAAAAAAAGAAAAAAAAAAAAAGTTGGGCGCCATCTAAGATGGCGCCACATTACTTTTCCTATAAATATCGAAAACTTCTCCTCTTTTATATAAATATGCTAAATTTCATCACTCTATATGAAATTTCCTCAATTTAAATAGAAGGCAGAAAAGGTGACCAAAGGTTGTGACGGGACACCGAGGGGATGCCTCGGACTCGGAACGCATGCGGACACGGACATGAACACGTGGGGCGCGCACGCGGACACGCGGGCGGCACGAGGACCCGCGCGAAAGGTTGGCAGAGCGCCGCGCGGAAGGGTCTGCGGGGCGCTGGCGGCGCAGGGACGCCGCGCGGAGGGCCGGCGCGGCTGCTGGCGCCGGCGGGGGTTGCCGGTGCGGCGGGCTTCTCTGGACACGCTGGCGGGGGTCGTCGGTGCGGCGGGCTGCGCTGGACGCGCTAGCCGGGGTCGCCGGCGAGGCAGGGCTGCGGTTGGGAACGGCGATCGGGAAACGGCGGGGAAAGCAGGTCGAGTACGATGTCGACATGACCGGGGTGTCGCGGGGGGCGTCGGGGGGGGGGGGGGGGGCGTCGGGGCGGCTTCGATTTCGGGAACGGAGGAGCGTGGAAGGAGATAGGAAGAGTTGGGAAATGGAGGCTCTGTGAAGTTTCTCTGAAAGACATGAGTTTTTGAATGATTTCATTACGTGAGAAAGAGGAGACATGGGGGGTTTCCGTGCAGAGAGTGGATCGGAGTGGGAACCGGGGAGAGTGGGGGACCAGATAAGTCACGGGTTCGGATTATGGGTGCGGGTTTAGGTTATGCCTATTGGTTTAAGTTATGGGCTTAAGCTATGGGCTCAATTAACACTAATATTACATGAAAACTACAATACAAAAATTATGGGCTTCACAACCTTCCTCCTTAGAAAATTTCGTCCTCGAAATTTCAACCAATAATGAAAGAGAGGGTTAGAACATACCTAGAAAAGATGAGGATACTTCTCCCTCATCTCGTTCTCTCGCTCCCAAATAGCCTCGCTTGGGGAGTGGTGACGTTAAGCTATCTTGACTAGTGGAATCACCGTGCGCCTCAATCTTTTTTCCATGCGATCTATAATCTTCATTGTTTGCTCTGGCACGGTGAGGCTAGGTCCAACTTCCAATTCTGAATGATCCACCACGTGACTCGGGTCCGGTACGTAACGCCTTAGCTGCGATACGTGGAAGACGTTGTGCACGCCTTCGAGACTGGGTGGAAGAGTCATTTTGTACGCTACTTCTCCAATCCTGCTCAGTACCTCAAACGGATCAATGTAGCGGGGACTTAGCTTCCCAGCTTGGCCGAATCCGATAGTGCCTCTGGTAGGTGAAATTCTGACAAATACCTGATCTCATGCCTCAAACTCCAAGATTCGACGCCAACTGTCCGTCCAATGCTTTTGGCGGTCCTGTGCAACCATCAGCATCTCTCTGATCATCTCCATCTTCTCAGCAGCATCTGTAACCATTTCTGGCCCCAACATGACTCGATCTCCAATGTCATCCCATGCTAATGGAGTACGGCAACGACGTCCATATAACGCCTCAAACGGTGTCATCTAAATGTTGGTATGGTAGCTATTGTTATAGGAAAACTCAACCAGGTATAGATGATCTTCCCAAGATCCTCCAAACTGTAAGACGCACGATCTCAACATATCCTCAAGCGTCTGAATAGTCCTTTCAGACTGTCCGTTGGTCTGCGGGTGGTACGTCGTGCTGAATTTCAGATGTGTGCCCAAGCTGTCCTGCAGACTCTTCCAATAATGTGAAGTAAAACGGGTATCCCTGTCGGATACTATGCTGACTGAAACTCCATGATGTCGGTATATGTCCCGTATGTAGAGAGTTGCTAGCCTTTCGGTGGATAAACCAACCTTGAAAGAAATAAAATGGGCAGACCTGGTCAGTATGTCCACAATTACCTAGATAGCATCCTTCCCTTCTTGGGATCTGGGTAATCCAGTTACAAAATCCATAATGAAATGTTTCCATTTCCACTCCGAAATGGAAAGCGGTTGTAACAAACCTGCTGGCCTCTGACGATCTGCCTTCACCTGCTGGCAGATCAAGCACTTAGAGACGAATTCCGTCACGTCTCGCTTCATTCCAAGCTACCATACATGTGTCCTCATGTCCTTGTACATCTTGTTTGCTCCTGGGTGTATAGAATGTTGCGACTGATATGCCTCCTTCATCAGCTCGTTCCTCAGTTCGCCAATCGGCACGCAAAGCCTCGTGTCATGTCTCAAAGCTCCATCTCCAACTATGGAACTCGAGTGTTCCAGCTAACACGGTCTCTCAGCTTGCACAGTGTCTCATCTTGGAACCGAGTCTTCTTGACTCTGCTGATAAGACTGGACTATACTTGTAGTTGCATCATGGGTGAGTCCACTCCTGGTACAATTGCTTCTTTCCCAAGCTTCAACATTGTTTCTTCTGGTAGCACAATTTACAGTCCGAGCTTCTCCATGTCTTCTAGTAGGGAGATCGTACCATAGAAAAGTACGCAACCGAGTTCAACCGGCTCGGCAGGTTTGTGCCCCGCCTGGTAGCAAACCCGGTGGAGCGTGCCCAGAAGTTCCGGCACGGACTGCGGGTAGAAATCTGTACCATGGTTGTCGCCAATGGAGCGTGGACATACGACAAGATGCTGAAGGTGGCCCAAGATGTGGAGGCTAGCTCGTCTACCCGATCCAAGAGGGAGCACCCAGGATCCAGCAGCAGCCATCAGGGCAACTTCAGGAGGCCCAACAACAACAACAACCTCTCACCATCAACAGCAACAGCAGCACAAAGCACCCCAGCAGAACCAATCGAAGACATCCAACTGCACCTACTGCAAGAGGTCCGGACACACAATAGAGCTCTGTAGGAAGCTCTTGTGGGTCTGTCACCCATCAGGTCAGGGACTGTTCTACTTCGTTCAATAGAACTGGAGCTGGACAGCAGAAAGGTCCACTACCTACCCAGCAGCAGCGCTACAATCGGCACAGGGCCGGGCAAGCTTTTGCCTTGGCCGTTGAGGTGCCAGAAGCAGAGCCGGAGACTGAAGGAGATGTCATCGCAGGTGCCATTTTATTACATTCGCACCCGGCTTTAGCTTTATTTGATTCTAGAGCATTTGATTCTAGAGCATCACACAGTTTTATATCATCGGATTTCATTGATGCATACCATATAGATGTAGGGTGCAGTAAGATGATTTGTAGAGTTATGACCGGAGGGGGACCTATCCCTATCACAGAGACATGCACCTGCCCTATCACTATTGTCACCCTCATTTTCCGTATTTCCCGTATTTCGTATTTATACTCGTATCTGGATTTTGGCATGTATTTTTATTTTCTCGACTTGTGGAATTTTGGTAATTCTCGTATTCTTGGGTTTTTGGCATGGCTCGGTTTTAATTGGGGTGGTTTGTTTTGGTTCGGTTTATGCATGGAGCACCTTAACCTATGCTACCCCTCATCCCCACCACAACTCCCCCTCTTTATATCCCCACCTACCACTCTCTCTCTTCATTATCACTACCATTAATTTCCTTCTTCTTCTTCTCCTTCCTCCACAACTCTCCACCCATAGGCAAGTGCATCTTGCCACTACATGAGAACCCTATTTTTATGGTCCATTAGCTAGATTAGGATATGGTGATCAACATTAGTTCTTAGCTTTTTGTGATTTGGTGTCTCCATTGCTCTAGATCTAAGTTTTCCTATTTTCGGATTTTGCATGGTTTGATCTATTTTAGTTGGATTTTATGGGTTTTTGATGTTTCCTTGTGGAAGAGCATTCAATTCCACCATGGTTAGAACTTTGGAAATCTGGATTTGGAGTTCGGATAGCCAAGTTATGAGGTTTTGAAGTTTTGGAGCCATTGGAGCTTCTTCTCAGCCATGGAGAAGAAGACCCAGACCCTGCGTGCGTGTTTTTACGTGTACGCAGCTCTCTGCTTGCGTGCTTTTGCACGTACGCTGCTTCCTTGAGCGTGCGTGACTTTTCACGCAGCTGCTTCCTTGAGCGTGCGTGACTTTTCACGCAGCTGCTTCCTTGAGCGTGCGTGACTTTTCACGCAGCTGCTCCCTGTAGCGTGCGTGACTTTCACCTACGCTGCTCTCTCAGCGTGCGTGACTTTTTCATACGCTGCCTTCCTGCGTGCGTGTTATAATGCGTATGCATTCCCCCTGCGTGCGTGTTTTTGTGCGTACGCATCCCCTGACCCGTATTTTGATATTTTATTAGATATTTTATGCCCATTTTATATCCTTACGCCTTTTGTCATGAACTTGATTTTACTTATTATGTTGGAATGACTATTGTACATGGCTTGGTATGACAAGGAACTAGCATAACACGACAGTGACCCGTGGTGGTGCACTCCTGACATGACCAACCTGACATGATAGTGGCCCGTCGTGGCGCACTCCCGACAAGTACCCTGACATGATTTATCTTGATAACTTAACTTGACCTGTCTTGACACCGTGGGTGGTTCTTTCTTGCTTGCTTGTTAAATCCACTTGTCCAGTCTCGCATCATGTCTAGGATGGGACTCCTGAGTACCACGGTCAGGAGTACCTACTGAATTGGACTAAGGTTAATAATTAGTATAATTCACTAGTCATGAAGAGATGTTCTCCAGTTACAGGCGATCCCGTTATCCCGGCCGCAAACGATTGGACTTGTAGCCTGCCGACGAGTAGGGCACATTTCCAGCCCACTGTTATGTGGGGCACCCTCCATTGTCACTTAATGATTGAACTCTATTGTCACTATAATGCATTGTACTCTCTAGATTGTCACTATAATGATTGCCTGGATAACCTGGATAGCTGCAGGGCCTGTGACTACTTGGAGCATCTCATTGCATCTTGCTAGTAACTAGGATTGTGATAACCCTAGTTAGTTAATGTAGAAAGCCGTAGGCAATGATTGGCCGTGATTGCTTGGATGGAGTCTAGTACAGTATAGTATTGACTAGAATTGATTGATTGTAGGATTGTATCAGAATGATTGAAAGATTGTCACTCCAGATTGTCACTATAATGATTGTCACTATAATGATTGTCACTCCAGATTGTTACTTGACCTGATTTCTTATATTTATCTTGCCGATAAATGGTGAGAGAAACCAAGTTCCGTTCAGACGAAGGGTTATAACCCCGGTCCTTGTTTGGTTTACGGGTTGTAACCTAGCTATCTGAATAGTCCCATGGTTATCTCATCGTATATCGTCTTGACATGCTTTTCCATATGTCCTGTCTTTTAGTGATTCTATGCAAGATTGTCTTTTATAATTATCCATCATGCTTTTCTTAAATTACTGTCTCTTATTATGTAATTACATTATTGTGCTAATCTGCTGGCTTTGGTTCCTATTTTGTGGCCTTCTTTGTGGCACTTGCTCTTCCTGGGGTCTGACCCAGCTGGTTTTGTATGGCCAGATACCGGAGCAGCAGCAAAGGATCTACCTGTCTTCCAGCCCGATGGTGGCCACCAGGCGTAACCAGGACATCGAGTGGGTTTCTTTTGTTCTCCCACTGTAATATTGTAAATTATTCTTTTGAGGCGTTTAGCCGACGAGCAAGTGTTAGCTCGATTGTACTTACTGTCTGCCTACGGGCTGTAACATGATTGACAAGCCCCGGGGGTTGATCATGTATGACTGAACTCTTGCTAGTCCTCACATTTTGTAACGACTAGCTTCATGATCATCTGGATATGTAATGTTTGGGACGCCTTACAATTGTATATTTGGAGATCTGATATCTTGTGATTATTATTAGTTGGTTGAGATTGAGACAATAGGCTATTTTATGACCTTAAGAGACTGATGGATTGTAGTGAAACCCTCACATATCTAGACAGCCGTGACCGTATAGCGGTGTGGATTCCATTCCGTTATACGTAGCTGGCTATGTCTGCCCCCGCTCTCCAGTATTCTGGTTCTGGGGCGTGACATGGTTTAAGTGGTGGCCCATGCAGGTCTTGTCAATCAAGAAATGTGAGGATTTACCGAATAGATGTCTCAATCAGTATTCGCCCTTGATCTCCGCCCGTATTTTCAAATCCCTGAAATTCTTGCACTGATTACATGCTTGTATCGTTGATCTGTCCTGGTCCTTCCTTATTGTTTCCCTGTGTCGTCTTCCTCAGCGGCACTGCACCTGACCCTGCCGATCAGCAAGGAGGAGCACCTCCCGTGGACCAGCAGCAACCAGAAGATCAGGCCCAGCACTCAGGAGCAGCCTCCCGAGTCGTGCCTACTGGAGTAGAGCCGCCAGTTCAGCCAGTCCAGCCTGCAGATCCTGATGATGGCACTTTGGTGGGTCTCATCAGATCATTGTTAGCTTCCCAAGATCGTAGAGGCGATGCCTTGCACCAGGCAGTAGAAGATGCTCTGAATAGAAGTGGACCCCGAGGGAACAGTGCGGTCAACAGTTTTAAGCGCCTGAACCCTCCATTCTTCGATGGCAGCGAGGATGCCATTGCTGTCGATGCTTGGCTACAAGATATAGAGGTGATTCTCGAAGCCGCGAAGACTCCAGAAGAAGAGAAGGTGGCTGTGGTGCGCCTACAGTTATTGGATCTAGCCCGCAGTTGGTGGGCCGCACAAGCAGTGGAATTGACAACACCTGTCCCCTGGGCAGTGTTCAGCGAAAAGTTCCAGACCAAGTATTATGATGCAGTGGCCCGGTATGACTTGCAGACCAGGTTCAGTAATCTTAAGCAGATGGGGAGGACGGTCGACGGATATGCGGCCGAGTTTTCCAGACTCAGTCGGTTTGCTCCCACCTTGGTGGCAACCGAGTTTGACAGAGCGCAGAGGTTCCAGCAGGAACTTCACCTAGAGATTATATTGGCAGTAGAACAGTTCGAGCATAAGACCTATGATGCGGTGTTGCGAGCAGCAAGGAGGCATAAGTATACCTCCCAGAGGATCGTGGATAGGACCGGAAGTAGAAAGCGGTCCCATAGTCAGATGAATCAGTCTTCAGCACCAGCCCCGGCAGCTAGGGCTTTGACTATTGGAACTCCGAGGCAAGCAACCTCAGTTACGTCGGTCCAGTACTCGACCCCGACGTACCCTCAGCAGAAACAGAAGCAAGCGCAGTCTTTCGCCGTAGGCTGTTCTTATTGTGGGAAGCCTGGACACGTGGTAGCGGAGTATCGCAAGGCGCTGGGATTATGCTTGTTGTGTGGGGCACCGGACCATAGGGTGGGGTCCTGCCCATTCAGAGTCGATTCAGCATCAACAGTATCTAGTCCCTCGGTTAGGGGACCAGCACCAGCACCAGCACCAGCTCTAGTTCACCAGCAACAGCAGTTTTCGTTCCCAAGGCCATTGCCGACTCAGGCCCAGACTTTCCAGCAACAGAACCCGCGGCAGTTTGCCCTAGCCCAGGCTCAGGTTCAGAATCGACCGAGAGGTATATATGTCTTCTCATCTTGCTTTTCTACCGTCATTATGCGGGGTGCATGACGTATTTCATGTATCCTAATTACAACGGTACATCCCGGACCCGAGCCATATCCTAGGTCATTCGAAACTGGTTATTGGTACCAACCTTTTCGTATGAGGATAGGCCCGTATTCCTGTTTGACCAAGGGGAGAGACCTCAAGCGCAAGACTATCAGTTTAGTTCAAGTTGCTTGCGTTCATCGCTCCTTGGGAGAGTCAAACATGGGAGTGTGAGGATGATATCCGATCACGTTATCCCTACTTGTTTGACTCGTGAGGTGTAATGTCTTCCTTATGCCTTACGTTTTCCCTTCCTTGCTTGCATTGTATGATTGTATGATTGAATTGCTTAGTGTAGCTTGCCTGTGCTTAGTATAGCCTGTCGTGACAATCTCTAGCTCCTTGATTAAATTCCGAGGACGGAATTCTTTTAAGGTGGGTAGAGTTGTCACCCTCATTTTTCGTATTTCCCGTATTTCGTATTTATACTCGTATCTGGATTTTGGCATGTATTTTTATTTTCTCGACTTGTGGAATTTTGGTAATTCTCGTATTCTTGGGTTTTTGGCATGGCTCGATTTTAATTGGGGTGGTTTGTTTTGGTTCGGTTTATGCATGGAGCACCTTAACCTATGCTACCCCTCATCCCCACCACAACTCCCCCTCTTTATATCCCCACCTACCACTCTCTCTCTTCATTACCACTACCATTAATTTCCTTCTTCTTCTTCTTCTTCTCCTTCCTCCACAACTCTCCACCCATAGGCAAGTGCATCTTGCCACTACATGAGAACCCTATTTTCATGGTCCATTAGCTAGATTAGGATATGATGATCAACATTAGTTCTTAGCTTTTTGTGATTTGATGTCTCCATTGCTCTAGATCTAAGTTTTCCTATTTTCGGATTTTGCATGGTTTGATCTATTTTAGTTGGATTTTATGGGTTTTTGATGTTTCCTTGTGGAAGAGCATTCAATTCCACCATGGTTAGAACTTTGGAAATCTGGATTTGGAGTTCGGATAGCCAAGTTATGAGGTTTTGAAGTTTTGGAGCCATTGGAGCTTCTTCTCAGCCATGGAGAAGAAGACCCAGACCCTGCGTGCGTGTTTTTACGTGTACGCAGCTCTCTGCTTGCGTGCTTTTGCACGTACGCTGCTTCCTTGAGCGTGCGTGACTTTTCACGCAGCTGCTTCCTTGAGCGTGCGTGACTTTTCACGCAGCTGCTTCCTTGAGCGTGCGTGACTTTTCACGCAGCTGCTCCCTGTAGCGTGCGTGACTTTCACCTACGCTGCTCTCTCAGCGTGCGTGACTTTTTCATACGCTGCCTTCCTGCGTGCGTGTTATAATGCGTATGCATTCCCCCTGCGTGCGTGTTTTTGTGCGTACGCATCCCCTGACCCGTATTTTGATATTTTATTAGATATTTCATGCCCATTTTATATCCTTACGCCTTTTGTCATGAACTTGATTTTACTTATTATGTTGGAATGACTATTGTACATGGCTTGGTATGACAAGGAACTAGCATAACACGACAGTGACCCGTGGTGGTGCACTCCTGACATGACCAACCTGACATGATAGTGGCCCGTCGTGGCGCACTCCCGACAAGTACCCTGACATGATTTATCTTGATAACTTAACTTGACCTGTCTTGACACCGTGGGTGGTTCTTTCTTGCTTGCTTGTTAAATCCACTTGTCCAGTCTCGCATCATGTCTAGGATGGGACTCCTGAGTACCACGGTCAGGAGTACCTACTGAATTGGACTAAGGTTAATAATTAGTATAATTCACTAGTCATGAAGAGATGTTCTCCAGTTACAGGCGATCCCGTTATCCCGGCCGCAAACGATTGGACTTGTAGCCTGCCGACGAGTAGGGCACATTTCCAGCCCACTGTTATGTGGGGCACCCTCCATTGTCACTTAATGATTGAACTCTATTGTCACTATAATGCATTGTACTCTCTAGATTGTCACTATAATGATTGCCTGGATAACCTGGATAGCTGCAGGGCCTGTGACTACTTGGAGCATCTCATTGCATCTTGCTAGTAACTAGGATTGTGATAACCCTAGTTAGTTAATGTAGAAAGCCGTAGGCAATGATTGGCCGTGATTGCTTGGATGGAGTCTAGTACAGTATAGTATTGACTAGAATTGATTGATTGTAGGATTGTATCAGAATGATTGAAAGATTGTCACTCCAGATTGTCACTATAATGATTGTCACTATAATGATTGTCACTCCAGATTGTTACTTGACCTGATTTCTTATATTTATCTTGCCGATAAATGGTGAGAGAAACCAAGTTCCGTTCAGACGAAGGGTTATAACCCCGGTCCTTGTTTGGTTTACGGGTTGTAACCTAGCTATCTGAATAGTCCCATGGTTATCTCATCGTATATCGTCTTGACATGCTTTTCCATATGTCCTGTCTTTTAGTGATTCTATGCAAGATTGTCTTTTATAATTACCCATCATGCTTTTCTTAAATTACTGTCTCTTATTATGTAATTACATTATTGTGCTAATCTGCTGGCTTTGGTTCCTATTTTGTGGCCTTCTTTGTGGCACTTGCTCTTCCTGGGGTCTGACCCAGCTGGTTTTGTATGGCCAGATACCAGAGCAGCAGCAAAGGATCTACCTGTCTTCCAGCCCGATGGTGGCCACCAGGCGTAACCAGGACATCGAGTGGGTTTCTTTTGTTCTCCCACTGTAATATTGTAAATTATTCTTTTGAGGCGTTTAGCCGACGAGCAAGTGTTAGCTCGATTGTACTTACTGTCTGCCTACGGGCTGTAACATGATTGACAAGCCCCGGGGGTTGATCATGTATGACTGAACTCTTGCTAGTCCTCACATTTTGTAACGACTAGCTTCATGATCATCTGGATATGTAATGTTTGGGACGCCTTACAATTGTATATTTGGAGATCTGATATCTTGTGATTATTATTAGTTGGTTGAGATTGAGACAATAGGCTATTTTATGACCTTAAGAGACTGATGGATTGTAGTGAAACCCTCACATATCTAGACAGCCGTGACCGTATAGCGGTGTGGATTCCATTCCGTTATACGTAGCTGGCTATGTCTGCCCCCGCTCTCCAGTATTCTGGTTCTGGGGCGTGACAACTATCTCAGGTCACACCTTCCTAGCACCCCTTCTAGTTATACCTCTCCCTAACTACGATGTAGTCTTGGGAATAGATTGGCTAAGCAAGCAACACGTCCTGATAGACTGTCATCGGGGTTGTGTTATCTTTAGTCCACTTGGAGGACCTAAGTTTGAGATAGCTCGATCACCAGAAAGCATGGGGTGTGTCTCCTACACCTCCATCACAGAAGTTTTCGGACCCCCTCATCCCCTGATAACAGAATTCCTAGATGTCTTCCTCGACAACCTTCCAGGACTACCCCCTGATCGAGATGTGGAATTCACTATCGATCTTGTACCTGGCTCTTCTCCTATTTCACAGAGAAGCTACAGAGTCAATCCCAAGGAGGCTAAGGAGATGAAGGACAAGATTGATGAGCTCAATGCCCAGGGATTTATCAGAGAGGGAGCTTCACCCTAGGGGTCACCAGTCTTGTTCGTGCCCAAGAAGGATGAAACCGTACGGGTGTGCATAGATTATCGAGCATTGAACAACATCACCATCAAGAACAAGTATCCTCTGCCCAGGATCGATGACATTTTCGATCAGCTGAGCGGAGCGAAGGTTTTCTCGAAGATTGACCTCAGGTCAAAGTACGAAATGAGGATATTCCGAAGACGGCATTCAACACCAAGTCTGGGCAATATGAGTTCTTGGTCATGCCCTTTGGACTTACAAATGCCCTAGCTGTGTTCATGAATCTCATGAACAAGATCTTCCATGAGTACCTGGACCAGTTTGTCGTTGTCTTTATTGACGATATTCTGATCTACTCGAAGACCCGAGAGGAGCATGAGAAGCACTTGCGGATAGTCTTGGAGACTTTGAGGAAGGAGAAGCTATATTGTAAGTTGTCCAAGTGTGAGTTTTTCTTAGATAAAGTAGATTTTCTTAGCCATTTTGTCACAGGAGAAGGGATATATGTGGATCCCAAGAAGGTAGTAGCAGTGGAGTCTTGGACAACTCCCAGTTCAGTTGCAGAGATCAGAAGTTTATTGGGCTTAGCAGGGTATTACAGGAAGTTCCACATGAAATCTCCTATATTTCGTTCTTTTGAGTCAAATAAAATTATTGGTTTAAAAACTATATTTAGGTTGAAATAAAAGTAGACGGACTGTAAAACAACAATGTTGGATGTTAACTAGTGGTAACTTTCATAAAAAGAAGGAATATTTCATAAGATCTTTAGGATGGGGAAGGAATTGTTTCTCATTTAGGTTATGCAAAGCCCTATTACCTAACCTATGCCCCTATATACTACCAATTAACAACCAATTCGGGTTTTCAAAGGAGAGAAGTTCACATGTCAGCTTTTGTAAAACGTGAGCAGCTAATGGACTGAGCACCTAGGCGAAGACCTTGGCAATAGGACAGCTAAAACAATGGGTCCACCTTATTCATCGTGCAAGATTTAAGATAACCATATGGCATAGAAGGCAACAGAATTACAGATGTACAGAATGAAAGCACAAAAATATTGTAGGATACAAGTTTTTTTTTTGAGATGTTGTAGCATACAAGATAAAAATAAATATTCACATTTGGTTCCTATCTGGTTTAAGCTATATGTATTGATATATGCTTCAAAACTGAGTTGCAGAAAAACCCTAGCCTATGCACGCCCTGCTTAGCAAGAAGAACAAT
This sequence comes from Iris pallida, assembly GCA_029216955.1. Lineage (NCBI taxonomy): Eukaryota > Viridiplantae > Streptophyta > Magnoliopsida > Asparagales > Iridaceae > Iris > Iris pallida. Next base: position 53,105 of record JANAVB010013284.1, read on the forward strand.
GTAAACGTAAAAGGAACATTTAACAAACCTCAAATCATTCATTGCATTTCTGTAGACGGGAGAAGAGCTTCTCTGCAAAACCCTAAAAGAAGAAATATGCAGGCAATCATAAATAAAATAGCATAGATAAAGTAGACATAGAGGAACAAAAACTATGAACCATGATGTGAAAGAAACCTGCGCATCTTTTAAATGAGTTAGAGGAGAGTATAGATTATAAGTGGTCTTCTCTGATGATAGCTGTTGCTGCCTTTTCATGCTACGCATGACGCGCTGCAACTTTGCTTTCTTTTTTTCTTGCTTGCATAAGTACCCTTGTTATGGGTCTGCAGTTAATACAAAATAATCAAATGTGAGACAAAATAGTTGAATGTGAGATATAATAATCAAATTGGCCACATTCTGTGGGAGCAAAATCTTATTTCACAATTAACATCCAGAACCAAAATCAAGGATATCCATCAATCACAAAGTAGCGAAGTGCTCCAGAAGAACACTGCAACTAGTCTGCTTTGTTCTATGAACAATATTATTCTCAGCCACCGTATCATTTGTCCGGCACACTGAACGATTAATCCCAAATTGCGAAAACAATAACCCAGAAGTAATTGGCTATCAATATGGATGAATATCTCATTTCTTCTTCATTTTTTTGCTACAACTACATTTCTTCATCCTAAAAAAGATTAAATCCTTAAACATCAAATCTTCTCCCACAATTCAATTTTACAAGCTAACCCATATCTACCGCCATCAACAAACTCCAGCTAATGAAAGTAGCTAATGAAAGTACTTCTTAATTCCAATGTTTGAACTATGCGGACGGCCTCTTAGTTAAAACTCCGTTAAAAATTGTACTTACACCTCAGCCTAACTAATTAAGGAACCGTAACCTATCACATACTATCTAAATTATAGTCACAAGAGTTTTCTGGAAGTTAAAAACTATATGCAAATCTCTTAAAGGCTTGGTTTGGGATTGCTTATTAGAGGATACTTCTGCTTTTTATATTGGAAAGTGGTCCAAGGGTGTTTGATAACAACTGTTTATCAAAGAACTTTTGAAAAGTCAGTTCACAGCAGAAGCAACTTTTGACATCAACCTCCCACATGCTATCAAAAACTGTTGTTGTTGTGGGTTTTTGAAAAGCAGCAGCAATCTGATGTGGGCGGACCACACACAGGACGAGCAGGCGTGAGGGCGGACCCGGGGGCGGGCAGGGGCAGTGATGGAGGCGTCATCACGTACACACGTCGCAGGAGACGTGGAGGAGCTAATTGAGCCTATGTTCTATTTTTAGTCATTTTCCTATTTTAGTAAGGAAGGATTATTCACCAATAATAACCCTTCCTTAATAGTCATTTTTCTTAATAGTCATTTTCCTATTTTAGTCAGGAAGGATTATTTTTGGTCTTTCACCAATAATAACCCTTCCTTAATTAAGCCAAGGATTATTTTGGTCTTTCACCAATAATAACCCTTCCTTAATTAAGCCTTGGTTTTTCCCTATATAAACTAGGGTTAGCCATCTTTTATTTTCCATGCTTGTATTGAGAAGAAACTCTCAAGTATCAATAAGAAGGATTTAGACTTTGTCCGTCCACCAAAGTTGGGAGTTTGTTCTTTTCTCACAAAAAGATCATTATCTTTCTCTGTTTCTCTTTTCTACAAATCTTTTGTGAATCGAATAGGTCGATTCATATCAATTGGTATCAGAGCTCTCTACGATCCATGGCGTCCGGCACAAGGAACACGATCGAGGAGAAGATCCAGGGGCTTCGGGAGGATTTCAACATCGAGATCGAAAGTTTGAAGGCCGCAATCAAAGATCAAGCGTCCACACAGGAGGATCTCCAGACCGAGGTACGAAGCATGCGGGAGGAGATGACGTCGATTCCGGCAATGATGAAGTTGTTGCAAGACATCTCAAAGAAGGTGACCGGTGCCGGGTCAACAAGCCAAACGGGGGCGGCAGCGACACAAAACCAAGGCGGGCCGGCCATTGGTGCGGCATCATCAGGGGTGGGGCCAGCCGGCGGACTGGCCGAGGGAGGTCGCGGGTTAGGCGGGCCAGGCGGACCAGGTGGGCCGGTGGGACCGGGCGGGTGCCCGCGCGGACCGGGCGGACCGGTCGAGCCGGGCGGGTTCGGCGGACCAGGCGGGTCCGGCGGCTGGGGCGGGTTCAGCGGGCTGAATCCGGGAGGGAGCCAGGGCCAATGGCCGTTGGCTATTGATCGCGGGCCGGGGCCGGCCGACCGACAGGGCCAGTGGCCGGGGGCCGTCGAACCCCAGGGTCACTGGTCGATCGGCGCCGACTACATAGGCCATGGCGGGGCTCCGTCACAGACAGGGAGGGGATTAGCGCCAGCCGTCAACGAATGGGGAGAGCATGACAACCCAGCAACCCCTCCTTGGGGAGCGCTACGACTGCCCATCCTCCAAGGGGGGCGGACAGGAGGGACAGGGACCGGGGGAGGCGCCCCCGGGGGTAGCAATTTCTTTGGAGAAACGGCTCATGCTCAGGGCCAGGAGCGGTATGGAGGAGATGGGGCACCCTACGAGGCCCACCGACGAGACGCAGGTCGGTGGGGAGGAGGTCGAGTCAGAGACGACGGACATCAGGGAGATCTCAGCGCGGACCGACGGTTGAAGAAGCTGAAGCTACCCACGTTTGAGGGTACGGGTCCGGACGAGTGGATCTTTCGAGCGGAACGCTACATCGAAGTCATGGAGTTGACAGAGGCGGAGGTACTCAGGTGCATCGGTATCTACTTCGAGGGCCCGGCCCTGGCGTGGTATCGGTGGAGATCGGCGAGGACCCCGTTCCGTAGCTGGGAGGAGCTGACTGCATATCTCTTAGACCGATTCCAGGAGACAGCCGGAGGAGACTTCTACGAGCAGTGGTCTTCTCTGCGGCAGGAGGGATCGGTCCGGGACTTTGTAGCAAAGTTCGAGATGTTGTCCGGACGTGTCAGAGGCGTGTCGGATGAGTTGCAGATTGGGATGTTTATGAAGGGTTTGAAACCCTCCATACGAGCAGAGCTCCGGTTGCAGAGTCCGTAGTGCTTAGAAGATCTCCTCCGCCTGGCTCACAAGGCGGAAGAGAAATTGACGGAGGAGAAGCGTCTTAAAGGCGCTTGGGGAGCATCGGGATAGCGCAGTCATACTGGCTCCATACCCCCACGACCAACAGCGGGGGCGCAGACACCAGTACCACCGAGGACTGCAGGCGGGGCGGGAGCCACCATAGTACCGGGGAGACGTCTGTCAGATGCGGATATGAAGGCACGAAGAGCAGCTGGATTGTGCTTCAGATGTGACGAGAGATTCACTCCCGGTCATCGGTGCGCGAGCAAGTTGTTGCAGATCGTGATCTTGCCCGATGAGGAGGAGGACCCGACGGAGGGAGAAACCACCATAGCTGCTGAGACACAGGAGGAGCCAGATCAGGTACACATGGATGTCGCGGAAGTGACCCTCAACTCCGTGGTGGGGTTCACCCCGAACCACACCATGAAGTTGGTAGGGACACTGGGGGAGCAGGGAGTGACGGTACTGATCGACAGTGGGGCCACCCACAACTTCATCTCTCAGCGATTGGTCAAGCAGCTGGGGTTAGAGCTGAGCACGGCGGAGAAGTTCACAGTATTGCTGGGCACCGGAAAGACGGAGGAGAGCAAGGGTCTATGCAAGGGGGTGTCGCTCACACTACAGGGTTATCAGCTGGCGGAGGACTTCTTACCCTTAGAGCTGGGCAGCGTCGATATCATATTGGGGGTCCAGTGGCTGAAGAAGCTCGGGGAGATGAAGGTGAACTGGAAGCTGCTACGGATGGAGTTCCGGGAGGGCGGTCAGACGGTGGTGTTGAGGGGGGATCCGACTCTCTGTTGTTCCCTAGTGGCCTTCAAGGCCATTACGCGTGCTTTGCGGACAGGAGGAGAGGGGTACTTAGTGGAGTTCCAGGGGGTGTCCGTCGAGGGCACGGCACAGGGTGAGACATCCGTGGAGATAGAGGCAGTGTTGGAGCAGTATTCAGAGGTCTTCCAGAGTCCGCAGGGGTTACCGCCGAGCCGAGGACATGAGCACGCGATAGTACTACGAGGAGAGGGGGCACCGGTGAGCGTGCGCCCCTACAGGTACCCGCATCTGCAGAAGGACGAGATAGAGCGGATGGTGCAGGAGATGCTACAGGCCGGGGTGATCCAGCCCAGTGTGAGCCCTTTTTCATCACCAGTACTTTTGGTGAAGAAGAAGGACGGGAGTTGGAGATTCTGCGTCGATTACCGGACGCTGAATAAGGAGACGGTGGCTGACAAATTTTCCATTCCTGTAATCGACGAGCTGCTAGATGAGCTACATGGAGCGACAGTCTTCTCGAAGATTGACCTCAGAGCAGGCTACCATCAGATTCGGATGCGGCCAGAGGACGTACCGAAGACCGCCTTCAGGACACATGAGGGGCACTACGAGTTCTTGGTCATGCCTTTTGGCTTGACCAACGCGCCATCGACCTTCCAGGCTCTGATGAACAAGGTATTTCAGCCTTACCTTCGGAGGTTCATCTTGGTCTTTTTCGACGATATCCTGGTGTACAGCAGGAGCAGGGAGGAGCACGTGGGCCACCTGGAGGTAGTATTTAGGGAGCTGTTGAAGCATCAGCTATATGCCAACCAAAAGAAGTGCAGTTTCGGTTTGGCACAGGTGGAGTATCTGGGGCACGTGGTATCCGCAGAGGGGGTGTCGGCAGACAGGACGAAGATAGCAGCAATGCTGGATTGGCCGGTGCCCACTACACTACGAGCACTGCGAGGCTTCTTGGGGTTGACGGACTACTACAGGAAGTTCGTCAGAGAATACGGCACTATCGCACGGGCCCTCACGGAGCAGTTAAAGAAGGAAGGTTTTCACTGGGGGGAGGAAGCCACCAAAGCCTTCGAGGCCTTGAAGGTGGCTATGACGACGGCGCCAGTACTTGCTTTACCAGATTTCAGCAAGGCGTTTGTGGTGGAAACGGACGCCTCAGGATATGGTCTAGGGGCAGTACTCATGCAGGAGGGGCGACCCATTGCTTACTTTAGTCAGGTGCTTTCTGCTAGAGCCCGGCTAAAGTCAGTCTACGAGAGGGAGTTGATGGCCATCGTACTAGCAGTGCTGAAGTGGAGGCCTTATCTAATGGGGCGGGAGTTTGTGGTCCGGACCGATCAGAAGAGCCTCAAGTACCTACTCGAGCAGCGACACGTGACAGAGGAGCACCAGCGTTGGTTGTCCAAGTTGGTGGGCTACCAGTTCACGATCGAGTACCGACCGGGGATGGAGAACAAGGCTGCTGATGCTTTGTCGCGACGGGAGGAGGTGGTGGATTTGAGGGCTCTATCCCGACCCAGAGGACATGATTGGGAGCCGATGCTGCAGGAGGCTGAGCGTGACGCGGGGTTACAGCACATCAGGCAGCAGATAGAGAGCGGCGAGAACGGTCCTGCGGGATATACGGTAGTGGGACGACGACTGCTTTATCAGGGGAGGATGGTGATACCGAGGACTTCGGCCTTCATTCCGGCATTGTTTCAGGAGTTTCATAGCTCGGTGATGGGAGGGCACTCGGGCGTTCAGCAGACCTATCAGAGGATGGCCAGGGAGGTGTTTTGGCCAGGGATGCAGAGGTGTATCGCCCGACTGGTCGCTGCTTGTGACGTTTGCCAGCGTCACAAATACATGGCTATGGCACCTGCAGGGCTATTGCAGCCACTGACTCTGCCCGAGAGAGTGTGGGAGGACGTCACCATGGACTTTATCGACGGGCTACCACGTTCAGAGGGATACACGGTGATCATGGTGGTGGTGGACAGGCTGAGTAAATATGCTCATTTTATTCCTTTGAAGCATCCTTACACAGCTATGTCTGTAGCGACGACTTTCATGAGGGAGGTGGTACGACTGCATGGGATACCAGCTTCCATAGTCTCTGATAGGGACAAGGTGTTCATGAGTATCTTTTGGAGGGAGTTGTTTAGGGTGCAGGGTACGGCCCTGAAGAGGAGCACCGCTTACCATCCTCAGACGGACGGCCAGATGGAGGTCGTCAACCGCAGCGTGGAGACTTATTTGCGGTGCTTCGCCTCTGATTCTCCCCGGCAGTGGCACCGATGGTTGGCATGGGCAGAGTATTGGTACAATACGTCTTATCATTCGAGAGCGGGAACAACCCCTTTCAGGGTATTGTACGGGCGAGATCCCCCGCCTTTGGTCCGGTTTGGCGATACTCAGACTCCGGTGGGACAGGTGGAGGATTACATGGAGGCGAGGGATGGGATTCTAGAGGAGTTGCGGAGGCATTTACTACGAGCTCAGCAGGTGATGCGAGCGCAGGCGGACAGACATCGACGAGACGTAAGCTTCCAGGTGGGAGATATGGTTTATCTCAAGCTACGTCCCTACAGGCAGAGATCGATGGCGAGGAGGCAGAATGAGAAACTGGCGGCTCGTTACTTTGGTCCATATCAAATCGAGGCCCGGATTGGGCAGGTGGCATATAGGTTGAGGCTACCGGATACGTCGGCGATTCACCCCGTTTTTCACGTTTCTCAGCTGAGGAGGGCGATCGGGGATCATGCAGTATCACACACTCTTCCTCCTACACTCACGGAGGATATGGAGGTACAGTTAGAGCCTTTGGAGGTACGGGCAGTTCGGCAGGGACCGGGACAGACGAGGGAGGTTCTGATTCACTGGGTCGGACTACCTGATTGTGACGCGACTTGGGAGGACTATGCGGGGTTCCAGGCGCAGTTTCCAGATTTCCACCTTGAGGACAAGGTGGCTCTTTTAGGAGGGGGTATTGATGTGGGCGGACCACACACAGGACGAGCAGGCGTGAGGGCGGACCCGGGGGCGGGCACGGGCAGTGATGGAGGCGTCATCACGTACACACGTCGCAGGAGACGTGGAGGAGCTAATTGAGCCTATGTTCTATTTTTAGTCATTTTCCTATTTTAGTAAGGAAGGATTATTCACCAATAATAACCCTTCCTTAATAGTCATTTTTCTTAATAGTCATTTTCCTATTTTAGTCAGGAAGGATTATTTTTGGTCTTTCACCAATAATAACCCTTCCTTAATTAAGCCAAGGATTATTTTGGTCTTTCACCAATAATAACCCTTCCTTAATTAAGCCTTGGTTTTTCCCTATATAAACTAGGGTTAGCCATCTTTTATTTTCCATGCTTGTATTGAGAAGAAACTCTCAAGTATCAATAAGAATGATTTAGACTTTGTCCGTCCACCAAAGTTGGGAGTTTGTTCTTTTCTCACAAAAAGATCATTATCTTTCTCTGTTTCTCTTTTCTACAAATTTTTTGTGAATCGAATAGGTCGATTCACATCACAATCCCAAACCAAGCCCAAGTCTTTCCTTTAGTTGTAAGTAGCTTTCATAATAAACCTATATATGGCATAAAAACAAGGTGATTAGAAATGACTGTCTTCTTAATCTTCAATGTTCATTGCCTAGTAACATAAGCTAATCCATGATAAGTAATACAAGTTTATAAATCTCCTTTAGTTTTACGGAGAGGTAGAAAATTGCTTCTATATCCATCGATCATTAGGCTTCAAAATAAGCGATTAAACATGCTACTAACCCTTTGCCTCTCAAACAATTCCAATACCTTTACAATGTTTACATGTTCTTAATTTAACTAGATATACCAAAGGTCACTAGTTGTCTCAATATTTATTTCTCTTTGTGCTTCTTACGAAACAATTTGTAAATGTAACATCATCTCTCTTGGATTTCCTTTTCTTTTACTAGTATTACTGGTCCCGCTGTAAAAATACTTAAATGTTACCTAGTGTAGTATTTTCCTATTATTTACAAGCTTGTACAAATTTTCCTATTCTTAACAAACTTATACAAATCTTTCAATATGTTCTTACTTTCTAACCTACTAATCACCATACACCTTGGATTGCCCTGATTTCTTTAGCTTTTTATTGACAATTTACATATCTCAAAAGTTTTCAACATTCCTACGTGTTTATAAGATCAGTTCTCGGTCCTACCAATATTTTGGATTACCTCTTTTGTTGATAATCCTTCTATAACAAAACAATATGTTTCGTAATAATAATTTTAACTCCCATATTTTTCCTACATAACCTATATTTATCGGAGTACCAACTTTCTTCATGTTCCACCATCCTGGATGTAGCGTTGACTTATCCACCCTAGTTTTTTCCTCTATTTTTAATTCACATGTATAATATCCTTTTGACACTCGGCTACATGGTCAAAGTTATTTTTTAGAACATTATGAATTTTGTGTGTTACTCTAACTACCTTCCTAGTACAAAAATAATATATTTGGTGCTAGGTTATATGACATTGTACAATCTAGTATCTTATCTTGCTTTCATTTCTTCTTCCACGTCCATGGGTGATTGATGCGAGCGCACCTGGCGCCGCACCTTCCTCGGGTGGTGGAGGCGTCATCACGTACGCACGTCGCAGGAGACGCGGAGGAGCCGTTTAGGCATTTTATTTATTTTAGTTAATTTTAGTCATGGAGGGTTATTTTGGTCTTTCACCACAAATAACCCTCCTCTTTGCTTTTTCTATATATATTAGGTCTAGCCGTCTTTTATTGCTTATGCTTGTATTGAGAAGAAACTCTCAAGCGTCATTCAGAGGGGTTTAGACTTTGTCCGTCCATCAAAGTTAGGAGTTTGTTCTTTTCTCTAATAAAGATCGTTCTTTTCCTTCTATTTCTATTTTTCTACAAATTATTTGTGAATCGATCAGGTCGATTCACATCAGGGTGACCTCCACCTTCATTCATATTCCATATCCATGAATAAATTAGAAATTGTTGTCAAAACCATTTCATCTCCTACCACACTATTTGTGAACTATAAAACAGTCAATAATGAGAAGCAATATTACTGCAAGAACAGTATGGACTTCATAATAGTAATTTATGTTTAGCATACAAGTTCTGTTTAATTTCGATACTCCAATAACATAATGGACTTCCCTTTTCTCACTGCAGTTATGTCATCCCACCAAAAAGCTTGTTGCAGCACTTTACTTAAGCACCTACTTCCTTTACCATAAATCTCTCGTTATTGTTGATTGTTTATCCTTTGACTTCCCAGTTATCAAATACAAATCAATGCCCAAATAATTATGCATGAAATAGGATAGCAAAAAAAAAAAAAAAAGACGTAGCCAAACTGGCTCAGAATTCACTTAAATGCAAAGCATTTCACAAGATGATCACTCATTCCACTTTGGCGTGTACCATGCCAGCATGCCTGGAAAAAAGATTTATGTAAAAAGACCTTTTTTTATGATACGTTGAGAACAAAAGAGTTCAAGGCAGTAAAGAACAGGCACCAATTTTATTGGGGGAGGGGACAACCTTGTAAACAGACTCCCTATTAAGAACAACTTGCGCCTTCTGACTTGTTGTATCATCTTCACTGTTGGACTGTTCACTGTCATCCTCTTCTTCAAATCGTTCATAACCAAGAAGGAAAGAAAGACTAGATATCAAAATCCTGAAATCAAAAATCGACAACATTAACAGGCTAAACCGGTAAGGCATAACTGAATAGCAAGGAAACAAGAATATATACCTAGAAGACGAATGGAAACATGCAGTACATATCACAAAGAACAACAAGTGCTCTTTTGGCCTTCTCCTCGTTCTCTCCCTGAACAAATCACACTTGGATGTTAAAAAAGATTAAGATATTAGATGTGTTAAGAGCATAATAGTTAACTTTATAAAGTTACTTTTCACATGAAATAAAAAAAAATACAAGGAGGATTAACAATAGAAGGAAAATTCATTCCACATTTTGCAATAAAGATAACATGACAGAAGATGATACCAATACAACCTGCACTTGCACACAGGTATATATAATTATAAACTGACACGGAACCAAATTCAGTATGTCTTTGCTTGCTAATGAACCAAGATAAACAATATAGTGATGGGGAGAAGACGTGAGAAACACATCATTACTACATACCTGTAGCAACAAAACAATATATTTTGCAATTTGCGGTTCTCTGCTTCATTTTTATGCTTTTGGTTCATGCGACGAATGCTATGCACAACATGTGAGAAAGCCAATTTTCTTAATGTCCTGTCACCCAATGTTTGAAGGTGCATAAACACCTTAAGAGTTTCTTCAATACCCACAACCTGCAAATCACATTGAAAACCATGAACTTAAGGTTAAGCATAGATGACATATGCATAGAAGAATTGTATGGAAATGCCAACAATTAACCGTGATGTACAACGAACCGAACAAATTGAAACCGTGTAATCAGCTTACAAGGAAGAAAAACAAATTAAAGGAAAAAATAAATAAAGTAAGATTGTTCAAGTATCCTATCAAGAACTTGTGGCGCTAATAAAAATAAAACCTTAGCCAAATGCAACCTCACCTCCTATTATCTTCCTACATCAAATTTAGATTCAAAGTTTTTAGCTACAAAACCCTAATCTGGTATTACAAGAAACAAAGTAGGGCCTTATTTGTTCTGTAGCTGATTCAAGCCCACTTAGGTTCAGAAAACCCTAATTTTGTCATGCAAATTAAAATATCCTAATTGGGTCCAGATTATAACACACAAAGTTTTCGTGCTTCCAGATTCGAAATTAAATCCCTACTACGAAGCACGACGTACTCCAAATAAAACCAGGACATGGCAAAATCCAAATAAAACCAGGAGTATCGGTATCGGAATCGGTATCGGACTATTCCTATAAGTATCGGGATCGGCAGTATCGGAGGTTTCTGATCGGAGTATTGGATTTTTTGGTATCGGAAAGCGAAAACATTTTAGAAAATATATTTTATACATTTAGGCATAATTTTAATATTTTCAGTGTTGTTTCTAGTAATTTTGAAATTGAATGAAATAGTAGTCACCCTTACTGATTGATTTACATACGATAGATACATTTTCTTCTTTTATAACTCTTTTATAACCTTTCTATGCTTTTACACTCTTGTTGATTGGTATTTTTCGTTCAATTTTCTTTGTCAAATTGACCGGAAAAGAGACCACCAATGTCGGTATCTGATGTCGGTAGGTATCGGATTGGGACATGCCAAACCGTATCAGTATCGGCCATATCGGATCGGCTGATACTGCGAACTATGCCAGGACATGGCAAAATACGTGTCGTGTGTCCGTACGTTTCCAGTCCGTGCCGGTGCATGACGCGGATCCGTACCTTCCTATTGGCGAGAATGACCAAAGCCTGCACCAGATGACACCGCAGCGACGGCGGGAGCGACCTCCCGTCCTCCATCAGCAGCCCGGCGACCTTCCCCGGGAACTCGTCGACGTGGCCGGGGTAGAAGGAGGCGACGTGAGCGAGGAACATGGCGAAGTCGCCAAATTCCTTGGAGACGATGGGGTCGGTGGTGGAGGTGGAGAGGGAGGAGTGGCGGCGGAAGAGGTCGAGGGAGGAGTCGAAGTGGCGGAGGACGAGATGGAGCTCCGATAGATAGCCGTCGGGATCGGACTTCATCTTCGACTGGAGGGAGGAGAGGCCCAGCTGCTTCTCGGAGGACCTCCCGGAGGCGGGGAGGAACTCCGGCGACGAGATTCGGGCGGCGGGCATGGCTAATTAGGTTTTGGAGTGCTTTTTTAGACTTAGTTACTTGCACATTAAAAAAAGGCAAATGTTAAGGGCCACCCCCAAATTACTAAGGGCAACCACCCTACTAAGGGCAACCACCATCCTCTTCCATTTTTACTAAGGGCAACCACCACCCTCTCCAAATTACTAAGGGCAACCCTCCTCCTCCTTCGCGCAGCCGCCACCCCACCGTCGTCGGCAACAGCATCTCCGCCCTCCGCAAGAACTTTCCCGTCCTCTCCCTCCTCTCCTCCTCCCCCTCCTTCGACTGCGACTCCACTGACAACGAGGACAGGGACGCCGACAGCTCCGACGCGGACGGCGACGGCGACGAGGACGACTACTTCCGGCAGCAGCGGCGGCGGGGCGGGACCTCGGGGCCCACCTCTATATCCGGCCGCTGCTCCCCGATCGACCTCGCCTGCCACCCGGACCTCAAGCTGCTGCGCCGGCTCGGCGAGGGCCCCCGCCCCGGCCAGGAGGCCTGGTCGGCGACGCTGTCCAAGTCCGCGCCCTCGTCCTCCGCGGCGGCGGGAGCAGGCGGGTGCAGGCACCGGGTGGCGGTGAAGAGGGTGGTGGTGACGGAGGAGATGGACGTGGGCTGGGTGCAGAGCAGGCTGACTCCGCGCCAGGAGCACGGGGAGTTGGGAAGGGAGGGGTCCCAGGAGGAGAGGGAGGAGAGGGGATCTCGGAGTCCGGCGGGCGGGGGGAGGCGGCGGAGGATGAGGAGGAGGCTATGGAGACGGAGCCTGCAGTCATGTCTTCAATTTGGACTGCAGGCGAGGCCTGCAGTCACTGCAAGTTAAAAAAAAAAAATTCGTCATTCGGGAACTGCAGGCAAGCACTGCAGTCATGTATTTACTTTGGACTGCAGGCAAGGCCTGCAGTCCGTCTTTGACAGAAGTGGGTGGCCCTTAGTGTTTTCAAAATGTCAAACTTGTAATTTGTTTGAAGTTTTAAGTTGGTTGCCCTTAGTAATTTGGGGGTGCCCTTAACATTTGCCTAAAAAAAGGGCACGGCTAAACGCACCCCAGCAGTTACTTAGCACACCCCAAGTAACTTAAGTTATAAATTACTTAAATGTTAAAAGACTAATATACCCTTCTCTCATTTTCACACCTCACCACACCCCATCAGCCTTCCCAAACACACTTCTCTCATTTTCACATCCCACCATCCTCCTCATTCTTCCTTCTTTCATCATCTTCTCCAACAAAACCCTAAAACCCTAGAAAAATCCTAAGTTGAGAAGCCATCATAGAGGAAGGTGGTCCATCTGAAGGACACAATGTACGTACTCTCTCCACCTTCTTGCTCGTTTTCAAGTATTAAAATTAGTATGAGAATCGTTCCAAACGAGAAAATCAAAAAAAATTTGCGATATGCACGACCTGTGTTTGTCGCGCATTTCATGTGCTGTTCGACTCCTAGTTGTCGAACACAAGAGTGATGTTCGACTAGGAGTTGTCGAACATGGCTTGGAATGTTCGACCATGTTAAGTCGAACGTTTTTCGACATGTTCGACATGTTACTGTCGAACAGAAGATACTTGTACGACCTGTAATGGTCGAGCACTGTGTTTTTTGAAAAAAAAAAATTTAACTTAGTAAAGTGTGGGTCTTTTTCCTTTCAGGATAGTTCTTCAAATGACACTGGAATGAACAATGAATTGAGCATTGTTAACTTTCCCATGTATGAACAAGTTGATTTTTCAGAAGAATTTCAGACGGAAGAGATATTTGATAATCGTGAATCGTTGTTGAGGTGGGCACAGACGGTAGGAAGACGTCATAATATGGTCGTTTTGGTTAAACGATCCGATAGCGGGGATGGAAGGCGGGCTCGGATAGTTTTGGGTTGTGAGCGCGGTGGTAAATATTGGCCTCCCAAGACTAAAGTTGCTGAAACAAATTCGGCGAACATTGCGAAGAATGCAAGACGGAAAAAGCTTACGGGGACGAAGAAATGTGACTGTCCGTTTCAATTGAAAGGAGTGCAATTCAATGACCTAGGACAGTGGTCATTGACTGTTGTATGCGGCTCGCATAATCACCCACTCGGACGCAATTTGGTTGGACACTCATATGCCGGTCGACTAACACCGACTGAAGATCAACTTGTGAAAGACTTATCGAAGAACAATGCAAGGCCGAAAGATATATTGAGCACATTGAAGGAATCCTTTAGCGAGAATGAGTCGACATTGAAGACAATTTACAATGTTCGGCAAAAGCATAGAGTTGTCCAGCATGGGGGCCTATCTCAAATGCAGTACTTGTTGGGTAAGTTGGACTCAGAAAAGTACTACTATTTAGATAGGAGATTTGAGCAAACCGATAAAGTAAAGGATCTGTTTTATGCTCACCCGACTAGCATGGATTTGTTGCGTGCTTTTCCTAATATTTTATTGATGGATTGTACCTACAAGACAAACAGGTACAGGATGCCACTTTTGGAAGTAGTAGGGGTCACACCCACAAATATTACATTTTATGTGGCATGTGTTTATATGGAGGCTGAGCGGGAGGATAATTATATATGGGCGCTTAGTACGCTTAAAGGATTAGTGGATCAATCATGCTTACCGAAGGTGATTGTGACTGATCGTGAGGTAGCACTTATGAATGCTATAAGCGTTACGTTCCCTATCTCCACACACTTGCTATGTCGGTGGCATATTAGCAAGAATATATTGGCCAACTGCAAGAAGTTGTTTCGTACCAAGGAGAAGTGGGATTCTTTTAACAACTCATGGAATTCGTTGGTTCTTGCCGAAGATCAACCAAGATTTAATGAGTTACTTAGAAGATTGGAGCAAGATTTCCATGATTATCCAAAAGCAGTTAACTATGCCATTAAGAATTGGATTGAGCCGTTTAAAGAAAGATTTGTTTCTTGTTGGACTAACAATGTGATGCATTTTGATAACACGACAAGTAGCAGGTACGTGTCTTTAAACTATAGTTTGCATATATATAAGTTAATTACGTTATAATGTACGATTTTGACTGTATGAATTTCATACTCACAGGGCGGAGAGTGCACATGCAAAATTGAAAAAAACAATTGGGCACTAGTCAATCTAATTTTGAGATCTCATGGAGCAGGATACATGATTTGTTGATCGCTCAACACAACCAAATTAAGGCCTCATTTGAGATGAGCCTTAATGTGGCACTATATCATTATAGTTCTCCTCTATTTAAGAATATTCGAGGATTGGTGTCTCATCATGCACTTGGTAGGATATTCAAGGAGATAAAGGGTATAGATAATACCGGTGTAGATCCCCTCCTTTGTGGTTGTGTGTTAAGGAGAACTTGCGGGTTGCCTTGTGCACATGAACTTGCAGTGTTAAAACAGGATGGTCAGGTTATCCAGTTAGATATGGTTGACAGATTTTGGACGAAGTTGGATTATGAACCCTCCAAAATGGACAGTGCAGCTGATGCAGATGTCCGAAGTCGTTGGGTGGAGACCATGGGAACTATTAATCATATGTTCGATGCGGCTACCGATGCTCAAAGGTTGTTGACGCTGAAAAGACTTCGGGAGATATCAGTTCATTCGACATCTTCACTGCTTGAACCAGTGGGCTACAGACGACCTGGTGGTAGGCCAAGTAAAACGAAAATCCGCACTTCACATTCGACCAAGCGTGAACCAAGCAAATTTGAAATTGTTGAGTCTGCTCATGATAGTTGTTCACCTTTGGATGAAACTATAATGCTCGATGGACCTTCTTCGACAAAACCAATGTTCACTTCTATCCGAAGGGGAAAGCAACATGTTCGACGGAAGTCATCACACAATGCCACCGATATTGCATATATAGGACAAGTTCCACCTCAACATCATCCGTATGTATTGAGTACGAAAAATGTAATAGGGGATGGACATTGTGGTTTTCGATGCATAGCCCATACACTAGGGTTGGGGAGGAATCTTGGCCAAAAGTACGTAGTGACCTCATCCAAGAGATCACACTCTTGGGAGATATATACGACAGATGTAACTTGATTAAGTGATCTCCAAAACAGGTACTTGAATCTTTGAATTGCTTCGAAGCCCCAATTTTTTACCGCAAGTACTGGTGATCATTTCCCGATATGTACTACTTGGCGGCGTCGGCCTACAACATGGCCATCGTTCACATGCACGGTGATGTCAATGTTATGTTTCTACCCATGAGGACAGAAGTTCCAGCCAACCCTCGGCTTGTATGCATGGCATTTGTTGATACCAATCATTTCAACGTGGTAAAGTTTATTTTTTAATGTAAGCTTGAGGTTGTATCATTTCATCGTTCACATGCACGATTAATGTGTTTTTATTTATTTGTATGCAGGTAAATTTGGCCTCAGACGCACCACTACTACCCATTATCAACAGATGGTCTACTCTGCGTCTTCTATGTGTTGCTGGTTGGGGCAAAATTTATAAACAACGGATTGAAAAGTATCGTGAAACTGTTCCCTCCAAAAGCTCACATGTTGATGGTGATTCGATTAGTTTGGACGATTAATGTGAAACTCAGTTTATGTGAAATTTTACCATGATAAGATCAATGTACTGTATTTTTCAATGAGATGTTCAATGTACTGTATTTTTCAATGTACTATATTTTTATGAGATGTTCAATGTACTGTATTGTTCAACATTATGAGATTTTCAATGTTCTGTATTTCTCTTGAAAATTACACTGCTCGACCATTAAAGATCGAACAAAATCCTTCTATTCAACCATTAAAGGTCGAACAACTGTCACGACCTGCACCCTGATTAGGGGCACGAGTACGTGGTTACGTCCAGCCTACGCCGCAGCATCAGCGGTAGAACGCTGTCTAGGTCATTTATAAATACTACAACTAAACAGATAAAGGTACCTGTACAGTATATACACTTCGAATTGAGGTGACATAACAATACAGTCTCAATCACAAGCAAACTAGGATAGATAGCACGAAAGGAAATATGATAGATGAAAGCAGGAAATAAGTTCGAGATCCACACAAGCCCAGATATATACATAACACCACAGAGTCACAGAATATAATATGAAATACTACTGTCTGAAAAGTACTAGCTGGCTCGCAGGCCAGGCAACCCTAACTAAGCTACTCGACTCAGGGTGAGCAAAGTCTAGTGGCTCTACTAACAAGCCATGGTCCAGGTCTACTCCATCAGACTCGACCCCATAATAGGTCGGGCAATCTGCCTCAGAATCATCTGTAATATATCAACGGTATCTTGTCAGGAAAATGAGCAAGTACAAACACTAACAGCAGTTCCATGTGAATTGACAAATTCTATAAGAGACAGTATAATGAACTACAAGACAAAGATATATGAAGACTTGGGAACCGTTCGGAAGCTGAGTTACAACCCTTAAACCAAACAAGGACCGAGGTTGTAACCCTTCTCCCGAGCAGAACTTAGTCTCCAATCAAGGTATAACATAAAGGCATGTAGAACATATGAGTCACTGAATATCATAGCATGGTGAGAAAGTACTGAATGTAGAACAGAACAGGATATATGATAAGATAAGTAAATATAAAATGTGCCTTGAACTATTAGAGCGTTATGTGATCGGCTTGGAAAACATGATCAGACTTTCCATCCGACCGGCTATGAACAATGTGTACAATAGAGCGGTAAGGCCGGTCACCATGGAAAGCTATGAACGATGTAGGGTAAGGCTTTACCCGTCGTGAGGCGAGGGTATAGCTATGAACAATGTATACAGTAGAACAATGTGGAAATTTGATCACTCAACCACTAATAACTCCCCATCCCCGAATAGTATAAAGGATCCGGACATAACACGTCATGACACAGGATTCAAAAGCAGGTGATCAGCCCACTCCCAAGTCCATGTCTATACAAGTACAAGTAACAAGTCGAGTCATGTACCAATATACCAAGTAACCCGGGAACAACATCTCATGACAGGATCCGACATATACTAGTCCGTGAACCATCGTGTTAGGAATCAAGTAAGACACTACAACTGAATCGGATATAGCAGATATCAAGACAATGAAAACTATCAGTGAATGTACTCGCCTGTTGTCCTGAGCTGTAGGATATATCAATGCTTAGAGTGGTAATTAGAGACCTAATAGATGAGATATTGCATGTTAATTTAGGTTAAACAAAGTTAAGAATGATTTCTAATGAATGATATAAAATCTAGGTCAAACTAGGTCTCACTGAGTCACACCAAGTCCTGTCAAGTCAATCTAGGTCAAATCAAGTTATATCAAGTCAATCTAAGTCAGACTAAGTCAATCCTAGGTCATACCAGTCATAGCAAGTCAAAATAAGTCGAAACAAGTCAAACGGGGTCAAGAGTTGGCCTACAGTTAACTTTTAGTCAACTGGTCAACCCTGGTCAACTCTGGTCAACTCTAGGTCAACCCTAGGTCTAACTGGTCAAATGTTGACTAACAGTTGACTTTTAGTCAACTGGTAAACTCTGGTTTGGATTTGGTCCAATTTAGACAAAGTGTTGACTCATCGTTGACTTTTGGGTAAAAAGTCAACTCTGGGTCAACCGAGCCAAAATTGGTTCAAAAATGACATTTGTAGGGTGTACCTAACAAGTCACCTAAGTTTCAAGTCAATCCGAATATCCGAACCCCGTACCTTGCATTTACCCGATTACCCCTTTAATACACATACCCTTAAACCACTCTAATATTTACGCCAAGTGGCCTTCCCTTAGGAATTTCACTTCCGGCTTCCTAGGGTAGTAGGATACTAGCCTATACAATCATTACCTACCAAGTTCTCTAGGGTAAGTGGACATCCAGTCCATCTTACAGTCCATATTACCCGTTTACCCGTTATCTTGAATATCTCAAGATACTCAATGGTATCGTGCGATACCATCCTCCTAATCCAACACGAACCCCAACTTCAACCTAGTAGCCTACCCACAAACTCTATTTTATACTAACCAAGTCCCCTCCAAGTTTGGACGCGTTCCGACGCTCCTATCTCAAAATCACCCTCTCACCAAATTCTAACTCACTCAACCACTCATTGACTCACTCACTTATAACACCCATGATACCACACTCATAGGCTCACTCCTAGGCTCTTCTATAGACTCACACACATATGGATTTGGTTCACTCCTATAGGCTTACACACACACACACACACAAACTCTAAGCTCACACACACATAGGCTTATAGGTTCACACTTATATATATACACATATGGGCATGTAGTGGACTGATTTATGGGTTGATATGGGGGCCTACAAATGGATTGATTTGGGACAGTCAAAGGCTGTGTTTTGGGGCCAATATGTGGGCTGATTCAATGGGCTGGATGGCTGTCAACATTAGGCTGGATGGGGACAGTTTTGGGATGGTTTGGGACTGCCTAATGGCTATGTTTTGGGGCTGAAACAAGGCTCTAAATGGGACTGTTACAGGCTGAACCAAGGGGCCTGGATTGGGGCTAGTAAGGGTTGTTTAGCACAGCCTTTGGGCTGCTTTGGGACAGCCATTTAGTGGCCTGGTTAGGACAGGTTTGGGATAGCTTATGGGCTGGATTTGCCCCCCTACCTGCTGAAATTCAGCAGCAAGTGCTCCCCTATAGCTGCTGCTAAGCACAACTACTACTCCCCCTTTCATCCTCTCATCTCCCACTCTCTCTAAGTCTCTCTATACACTAATCCCTCACTCTCTCCATCACTAATACACACACAATACCAACACCAACTCCACACAAATAAACACATACATATCTACATATATATACAACCACCCACACACACACACACATATATATATAGAGAGAGACACACACACACACACACACACACACACACATATATATATATATATGAACACACTCACACACACACTAAATATGAATAATAATAATACTCCACAACACTAACACAAATATGGAAAATAGAAGTGCCTAAACCACTTAAAGGCAAAACCTAATTTCTAGGGGTGTCCAAATTGGGGGAAAATTCTAGGACACAACCACAAACCCAAACTTCTCCTAGGACACTCCAAACGGACTCAAACTTGACACGAATAGGGACACAACCTCAGGGATAAATTCTACGGGGTCCAAACTAATTTACATGATGAAAAGAATAGATTAGAGGATAGGTTGTACCTATCGGGAGATGGATCCAAAGCAAAATCCTCTGACACGGCTCCGACACAAAACGAATTGTTTAGGACACACCCTTGCACTTCTTGCTCCCAAAAGCTTGGAGAAGCTTCACTTGGGGTAGAGGAAGGGTTGGATGGAAGAAAAATGGGAAGAAGAGATTATTTTGGAGATGATTTCTAAGGAAATCACTTCTTTCCTTTTGAAAGAAACTTGGAGAAGGAGAAGAAGAAGAAGAAGAAGAAGAAGAAGAAGAAGAAGAAGAAGAAGAAGAAGAAATATTTGAAGTGAAAGAATGGAAAGAGGAAAGAAGTGGCCAGCCCTAATAAGGGGGTTTGGGACACTTGCTATTTACAAGTTTGCCCCTCCCTTTACTTCTATGCTAAGTTAGCTTCCTAATTTGGTTTTGGGGTAAGTTAAAACTAAATAAAAATCATAATTAAGCCTAAATACTCATGGGGGACTAGTCCAAACTCCTAAACCTAAATGTTAAGTTTGGTGGGCCATGGCTAATTAATGTGCTAATCACAACTCAAGTCGAAATTTTCCGGAGTCCCGAATTAAGTCGGAATGCGATGAAATTCGAATCCGACTCCTATAATCATTAAATATTAATATTCATGAAATAAAATTCCCAAAAATATTCTTAAATAGAAAATTACTATTTTACCCCTATCTTGGAAAAGTGAGGGTGACAACAACACCCTACTGTTCGACAATGACAGGTCAAATAGACCATTTATGTTCGACAATTACTGGTCGGATAACACCCTACTGTTCGACTATTACAGGTCGAACATCACCCTTCTGTTCGACCATTACAGGTCGAACATCACCCTACTGTTCGACCTGTAACTGTCGAACAGAAGAATGATGTTCGACCTGTACTGGTCGAGCAGTACAATTTTGAGCAAAAACTGAGTACATTTGTAGTACATTTGCAGAGTTCAAAATGATCACATAATGGACACATAAACTGAGTACATTTGCAGATCTGAGTACAACTTCATATTTACGATTTTGAGCAAAATTCACATAAACTGAGTACATTTACAGAGTTCATAACAAAGCACAGAGTTCATTAACATAGTTCTTAACAAAGCACAGAGTTCATAACAAAGCACAGAGTTCATTAACATAGTTCACAACAGAGTTCACAACATAGTTCATAACATGAATCTATGATCTTCGACGCCTTCGACTCCTACTAGTAGACGTCCCTTCGAAGATTCTGGTGGTTCTTCAGGCGTGATCTTCAAAGCACGATAGGCGCCGACTAAAGCTGGGACTAGCATCGATGTGTCTAGACCCTCTTCATTCTCTATCCATTGCTGGTAGACCGGCTCTAAATACCCCAGAGCGTTTCCGATCATTTTCCATGGTTGTGGGCCTGCCAGGGTAGATGTAGTACCGACGGCGGTAGAGATGTTCTCCGGATCCTGGATGATAGGATGTGAAAACGTCCTATACCAATGTAAATAATCGTCTGAACACTCCCATGCGGGATTTGCAGCTCTTCCGCGGGCTTCGGTCGATAGTACATGGCTGCTCCAGAATCGAAAGTAGCCTCCCAAGACATCCCACGTCAGGTTGTACTTCTGGCCCGTATTTTCCCGACGGACAATACTTGGAATCAAAGAAAAATCAGGTATCTTCTGGAGTAAGCCAAATTGTCGAAGCACGCGGTCGGGATGATACGGCTCTATACAGTCAAATGCACGTATGCATCCGTGGCAGAAAGTGACATTGTCCTAAGGATAAGAGTCCCGCATCCCATTGTAGGGTGTCCAATTGACCTACATCTTAAAAAAACATAATTACTAATACATAGAACACATTAATAAATGGCGTAAAAGAATGTAATAACACTCACACTATGTACTTGGAGATTGTCCAGAACCTCCCTCAAGGCCAATACCCGGTCGGCGGTTCCTGCAGAATGGGATCTCTTGGCCCACCTCAAAGCAAGTGGATCACCCAACTTATAATTGACATTATGGGTTGGCCTTGTAAAGGGAAAATACTCGTATATCCAGGCCTAAAAAACAAATATCGGACATAGAAACAAAACATAAATATCCACATAAAAGAAGGAGATAATAACATAAAAACATGCATATAAGAAGGAGACATAGCTACCTCCAGTAACGTCAGATATCCATATATTTGTCGCACCCCACTCCGAGATGCTAAACCAAGCTGTCGATACAAGTATGCTAGAGCAGCTGCTCCCCAAGCATACTCATTGATGCGGTTGACCGTCTCTAGAAGACTGAGAATTTTCGTGTCCACACGTGTGCCACTCTTGTCTGCAAATATTGTGCATCCAAGCACGAACCATAAATATGCACGGGCTGCACGTCTTCTTTTTCTCTCATCCCTACTAGTGACATCTCCACTAAATCGTGAACGGAGCCACTCAAGCCGGACCGAGCTACCTCTCTGGCCCTGAAGAGCATCGATAGCCTCCCTTTCTATCACCCCTAATAATCTACTGATCATTTTCTTAGGTTCCTATGGTCCTCTTGCCGACTCTGGTGCAACCACAGGTAATCCACTAACCGGGAGTCCGGTAAGACAAAATACGTCATCCAACGTAATTGTCATCTCACCGAATGGCATATGGAATGAGTTGGTCTCCGGTTGCCAACGCTCAACAAACGCACAAATTAGATTTTTGTTCAGAGTCTTATATGAAATCCATCTCAAGTCTGGAATTTTGGAACGATGGATCAACTCCTCAAATTCATTACCCCCTTGACCAAACTTCCATGTCTCCATCTTGGTCGTGTGACACCAACACCTTAATAAGGGCCTTTCAATCCCATTCCAAATCTGGAACGCCACATGAGTCTTGAAACTTGGGATAAGTCGCGAATCCTGAGGTCCACCGGGACAAGGGCCCGTCAATATATCACTGTCAACACCTTCTTCCTCATCTTCCTCAGCACGTACTTACTCATCTTCCTCAGCACGTGCTTCCTCTTCTTGCTCATCATGTGCTTCCTCTTCTTCCTCGACATGTTCCTCATCCTCTTCTTCTCCAGCACGTTGCTGCTCGCTAATTTGACTTGCAATAGCTGTTGGACTAGTACGTGCAGCTGCCTCTTCTTCCGCAGCACATTGCTCTTGCATTTGAATCGGAGCAACTGTTGCTCCTTCTTGACGACTGCTACGTGCAGCTGCCAACTCTTCTAACCGACGCCTCCTAGTAGAAGTTGTAGGTCGTCTCCTCATATATGTCATTCCTGCTAAATTGAATGAAATATCAAAAATTAAACAATCTATACAGTCAAAATGAACTGTTCGACCAACACTGGTCGAACAAATATATATACTGTTCGACCATTACAGGTCGAACAAGTACCAACTGTTCGACATATGCAGGTCGAACATAAGCAGGATGTTCGACATATGTATGTCGAATAATACGTGAGTGTTCGACATATTTCTGTCGAACGTCTGCACAAGTGTTCGACGTCGTGTTGTGGAACGTACGGTTTTCTGCCCGACCAATTAGGCTCGGACAGAACAGCGAAAATCAAAAAAAAACACGAAAACGAAGATGTTCGTCCAAAAAAATGACAGGTTTTTGAAACCCTAATTCAGTGATCCTAAACGAAAGACTCAGTTCGAAGTAATGGTGAGGTTCGATTTGAAAAACTCACCATATTGTTGGGATTGGGGTTCATCATGGGATCGGTATTCGGATTGGCCCGCCATTGTAACGAAACAAACTCCTTGTCGTCGAACGGGACTCCTTGTCGTCGAACGAGAGGAGGGGTTTCGGCCGCTTGGACTTCGGGAGAGAGAAGAGAATGGAGTGTTAGTGGTGAATAGAAATGGGGTGTGTATGGTTTTGTATAGAATGGGGTGTACTTAGGATTATTGGTTTGAGAAGAGATGAGAGTGGGGTGTGCTTAGAAAGGGCATTTCTGTCAAAGAGTGGGGTGTGCTTAGTATGTTTTTAAGTTTTATTAAATATATATGGGATGTACTTAGTAATTGGGGTGTCCTTAGCAAGTCTTGGGGTGTGTATAGCCGGGCCCTTAAAAAAGGGATAATTTAGCAAATACTCATATTCCAAATGTTGAAATTAACATATACTCTCACTGTTAATAAATGCTCCCATTTTTAGTATAGAATAATAAAAAAATTAAGATATATCCCTACTTTTTAATTTTTTTTTCTTCTGTGTACGTCGGAGTAGGGATATTTACTAGATAAAAAAGGAAATTTTGAGTGGCACCCCACTTTTGTTTACCATATTTACGGTACACCCCACAGTTTTACAATAATGTAAGATACCTCCCACTTTTGACGGAAACCGTCAAAAATTCACGGTCAACTCCTTTAATCAAATTTTTTTGACCAAAATACCCCCACCTTCTTCCCCGTGTCCATCATCTCCCCGTGGCTGCCCCTCTAGTGCCTCCGCTCCCCCCTCCTGCTACCCCCTCCTCTCTTCTCCCCACCACCACCACCATCACCACCACCATCACCACCATAATCACCACCACCACCACCACCACCACCATAATCACCATCTCCACCATAATCATCAACCCCTCCTCCTCCTCTCTTCGCTCCATACTTGGACAGACACTTCTCGACCGTCTCTCCGAACTTCCCCAGCGACTCGGAGTCGACCTCGCCCTTCAATGCCGGGTCGACGATCCTCCGAAGGAGCCCCTTCTTCTGCCACTTCATCCCCCACTCCGCCAGGTTCACCTCCTCCCAGGGGAGCGACCGGTCGATCACCGGCCTCGCGCACAGGATTTCCAGGAGCACGACGCGAACGAGTACACGTTGGACTTCTCGGTGAGCTGCTGCGTCCTGAAGTAATCCGGGTCGAGATACCCGAAGCTCCCCTTGACCCCGGTGCTCATGTGGCCCCGGTCGACGTGGGCCCCAGCGGACCTCAAGAGCCCGAAGTCGGCCACCTTGGCGGCGTAACCCCCGTCGAGCAGTATGTTGGAGGACTTGATGTCGCGGTGGATGACGACGCCCTGGGACGAGCCCGTATGGAGGTAGTGGAGGCCCCTGGCGGAGCCCACGCATATCTCGAGGCACCACTTCCACGATAGGCGGGGCATGGCCACCGGGTCGTAGAGGTGGTCCCTCAGCGGCCCCCTCTCCACGAACTCGTAGACGAGGATCATCTCCGACCGCTCCCCTGTAGACCTTTCCGAACCCGCTCGGACCGATGTGGGAGTTCTCGTCGAAGTTCTTGGTGGCTAGAAGGATGTCGGAGAACGGCAGTGGTGGTCGCCAGAGGAAGGAGGAGAGTGGCGGTGGCGAGTGTTAGATTGTTTGTTGCGAGCAGCTTTGGCATTGCGAATGTGAAAGTGAAGAGAGAAGAGAGATGGCAAGTAGCGACGGCGGTGACATCAGTAGCAGGGACGACGGCGACATCAGCGGGCAGCAGCAACAGCGGCAACGGCGGCAGCAGCGGGGAGGGGATGGGAGCGGCGACATCAGAGACGGAGAGGGGGGGTAAGAAGAAAGAGGAATGAGCCAAGGGCATTTTGGTCAAAAAAATTTGACGGTTTCCGTCCAAAGGGGGGGTACCTTACATTATTGTGAAACTGTGGAGTGCACCGTAAATATGGTAAACAAAAGTGGGGTGCCACTCAAAATTTCTCTAAAAAATAGTGGAGATATATGTTAGTTTTAACTTGTGGAATGGGGGTATTTGCTCAATTATAAAGAAAAAAATCTATAATTATGAATGAAATATAAATTTTTTAATAATGTTAGAATATTTTAAATATAAATTAAATATATTTTATTTATGATTTATTATAAATATATTTTTAAACTTTTGGATATGTGTTTAGTTATATAATATCATTTAGTTAGTTTAAATATAATTTAAATTCTAAAATATTTTAGTATTTATACGTTGGGAGAATTTTAGGTTTTAATTTTAGTTTAAACTACGTGAAAAAATAACTACGATTACGAAACTTTGGTCAATGAGAGGTTTCCCTCTTCGTATGAGAAATTCAAGTAATTATCATTTCTTTTGTACTAAGTTACTTACGGTACAGCGGCATCGAATCGAGGGGAATAGAAATTTGAAACCAAACTTTTCCTCAGGAGGAAAAATGGGCGATTCAGGTGAGATCCAATGTAGATCTAACTTTCTATTCAAAAAAATTAAACGAAATGATTGATGAAATATACACGGCTTAGACGGCTCAATTTTGAACCATTTTGAAGAACCCTTTTATATTATTAGAGATATATCCGGCTAAGTAGTGTTTAGATGTTCCTGCCACTTTGAACAAGGGTGGGGCTGCTTGGATGGATGGAGGTAGAGCTGTCAGGACGGGCCGGTGGGGAGGGCCGGCCCGTAACCCACCATAACCCACTATTTAGCGGGGCGGGGCGGGCCAACCCACCATTTGAACGGGCCTGAAAATCACAGCCCAGCCCAGCCCAACCCGCCGGCGGTCCGCGAGCCAGGCGGGCCAGCCCGCTTCACCAATGCCAGGATCAAAATTTGTGGTGCTGATGCCAGGATCAAAATTTCACATGACATTGGCAGGATCAAAATTTCACATGTCAATGCCTAAACCTGTGGTGCTGTCAATCTCCACTTGCAAGCTTGCAGCTGCCAATGCCAGGATCAAAATTTCACATGACAATACTGATTTAGAATCCAATCACATTGCAAAATCCATTACTAAAACAAAATTTGCAGCAAATTCTTAAAGAAGAGTACAAAATATTAAAGAAGAGTGCAAAATATTGCAATCATATTGCAAAATTTCTACACAGATCATCTTTGGAACAAATTCTTAAAGAAGAGTACAAAAAACTTCGCAGATGCAGCTTCCAACTTCACAAAATATTCCTCGAGCTTATTACATGCACTCTGGCATTCAAAGGTCATGCAGCTCATGCTTCATAACACAAAAGGTTACAAACAAAGAAAAACAAGACCAAGGATTTTTGAAGGACAAAATGAAAGAACATCTACGCAAGGGAATAT
This sequence comes from Iris pallida, assembly GCA_029216955.1. Classification (NCBI taxonomy): domain Eukaryota; kingdom Viridiplantae; phylum Streptophyta; class Magnoliopsida; order Asparagales; family Iridaceae; genus Iris; species Iris pallida. The sequence goes on from JANAVB010013284.1 coordinate 79,922, forward strand.
TTTTCCTTCACATGGGCCAAATAGTCAGGAGTAGTAAATGAAGATTTACGCAGGGGAATCACTTTATTTTGCCTTAGCTAGTAGTTCTTCTCTCATCTGCTTGATCTTCATCTCCCTTTCCAGCCTCTCTTGCTGAAAGAGTAACAGGTCAATCAGAAATATAACAAAATAACACGATCCATTTTATAGAACCAAAAAGAAAGAAAAACTCAGCTTAACAAGCATAAAATAGGATGCAAAAGTCTGGATGATTGGATCACTAGAGAATAACAAAAAAAATGAACAAATAATAAATACGTAACATCACTGCTCTGCTTGTTTACCTATACAAAGGTTGAGTCTTTTGCCCTTGTTTTTAGTCCTTCCACTTTGATTTGATGCCAACAAGTGAGAAGAAGAAAAATGGTATGAAGAAGAACTTGTGTTGCTTCCATTAACATAACCCTCAAAAAGCTTGTACAATTTACTTTTCACAAGTGACATCTTCTCTTGACATTTAGTAGAATCACTCTCAACCCTTGAATAGAAATACTCCAACATTTGAAGTTTTATCCGTGGATCAAGAATGGCCCCAAATGCAAGAACAATGCTATATTCACTCCAATACTTGTCGATAGGGCTGTAAAACGATTCAAACAGTTTGTGTTCGGCTCGCGTTCGGCTCGGGCCAAGCTCGGTTCGAAGCTCGTTCGTGGGCAGGTCGATACCGAGTTCGGTCGATTTTTTTGTTCAAAGTGGTTTCAAACCGAGTTCGACCATAGGTTGTTCGACTCGATCTCGTTCGCGAACTGGCTCAAACTCGGCTCGATTTCTAATATTATGGCTTTTTCTAATATATACTACATATTTTTATGGATGTTGATAAATTTGTCTTAGAAAATTTACTCTCTTTTTTGTTATTTATATGATAGTAAATTTGTGATGTAAAAAGCATAATTAATTCAAAAAGCATAATTAATTCAACAAATTTTTTTTTAAGACTTGAGAGTGACCGTACAACAAGTTTAATGTGGCTTTTGTTCGGTCCCGGCTCGAGCTCGGCTCGGGCTCGTCCGAGCTCGAGAACTAAATCGAGTCGAGCTCGATCATTTCGAGCCTATAATCAAACCGAGTTCTAACATCATTTTTGAGCTCGATCTTGAGCTCGGCTCGAATAAAGCTCGTTCGATACTTTAGTCGAACCGAGTTCGAACACAGTTTGTTCGAGCTCGTTCGTTCGATTTTCAGCCCTACTTGTCGAACATCTGAATCATAATTCCACACATACCACTTATCTTTGCATCTTCATTTAACAAGTTCTCTTTTAACAAAGTTTCGATCTTCCACACTTGCAAAAAATATATGTTTGATGTAGGATAAGAAGAACCGGAAATCAAGTTGGTAGTCTCATAAAATGGCTCAAGGAACTCACATAATTTTTCTCCTCTTTTCCAATCTTCATTTGAAGGACACCACTTATAATTCCTATCATTTAATGGAAGAGAAACAAAAGCTTTTTTGTACTTAATGGCACTATCCAACATCAAATATGTTGAATTCCATCGAGTACAAACATCCAATCTCAAGCCCACACTAGTGGCAATGTCACCAACTACCGTCACACATTCTTCAAACTTTTTCATCCTACTTTCTGAACCTTTCACATACTTCACAGATTCTCTAATCTTTAGCAGAGCATCAGAACACAATTTCAAACCATCTTGAACAATGAGATTTAATATATGGGCCGAACAACGAACATGAAAAAATTTACCATCACTCAACAAACTATCATGTAAAGAGAGTTAATTTCTTAAAATATTTTGCAGAGAATCATTGCTAGATGCATTATCCAAGGTCAAAGAAAAAACCTTCTTCTCAATCCCCCATTCCTTCAAAAATTTGAATAGTGTTGCAGCCAATTCAACCCCGGAGTGTGGAGGAGGCATATGATCAAAGTTAAGTATTTTGCAATTCAAGTTCCAATTTTCATCCACAAAATGAGCTCTCAAGACAATATAACCCTCACTTGTGCAAGCAGTCCACAAATCTGAAGTTAAACACACTCTATGAGGAAGATTAGGCAAAACTTGCTTAAGTTTGGCTTTCCCCTTTGAATATAACTTGTTTATATCAGAAACAAGCATATTTCTGGAAATAGAAGGAAGCATGGGACTAACATACTTTTGCCAAGTTCTAACACCTTCATATTCAACAAAGGAAAAAGGCAAATCATGTTTAATAACTGCAGCTGCTAGTAACTCACGTGCAATTTTTGGATTAACTTTTTTAGACTTTAACTTCCCATCTTGATCAACAAACATTTGTCCTACATCATGATACTTCAACATTTTGCAATTTTTCATGTGATGCCTTAATGTAGATGTTCCATATTTTTTGCCTCCACTTTTATACATTTTTTTACATCCCTTGCATTCACAAATAGCATTTTTACCAATCATTTTCTTCGTAAAATAATTCCAAACATCAGATGTTTCCCTAGGCTTCCTCTTGTCAATGTTGTCATCACACTTAGTTTCTTCTTCAATATTTTCTAAATTAATACTTTCGTTCAAAGTAGTAGACTCCATTTATTTTTCAAATCTGCAATAATATAAAGAAATATAGTATTGGTATAGCCTGCAATAAAATTCCTAATATTCCATCCCAGATTTCCAATACAGGCAAATAGACAATTGGAAATGATAAATAACTTCTTTAAAATTAACAAAATTAACATATTAATTTGCAGCAATAAATTATAAAATTTCCAAAATTCTATCTCACTTTTCTATAATTTTTCGGGAAGAGAGAGCGAGAGAGAGGACCTTTCGGTTTCGGCCTTCGGGGTCGGGACTCGGGACTCGGGACTCGGGGAGTCGGGATGCTCGTTCGGAGTCGGACGGGGAGTCGGGATGCTCGCTCGGGGTCGGGACGGGGGAGTCGAACTCGGGGAGTCGGCCTTCGGGGTCGGGACGGGGAGTCGGACTCGGGGAGTCGCTCGGGACTCAGGATTCCAGGAAGGAGGACGAGCGCCGAGCGGAGAGAAATAGGAATGAATTAGATTAGGGTTAGGGCCGGCTGGTTAGAAACTTAGAAATGCTGAAAGTGAAATAGTTGTGGCAAATGTTCAGTAAACCCACAAATGTTCAATATATATATAATAGTTCTGGCAAATGTTCAGCCTTCAACAAATGTTCAGCAAGCCCGCGGGCTAGCCCGTCCCGCCCAAGCCCGCGGCCCGCACGGGCCAACCCACCGAAGCTCACTGCGAAACGGGCCTCTAAATGTATAGCCCAACCCACCTTTTTTATTGGCGTGGCGGGTCGGCCCAACGGGCCTGGCCCGTTTTGACAGTTCGTGGTGGAGGGAGGGCCTGCAGAGGGCGGAGTGGATTCACGGTTTTGAGTATAAAAATATAATAGTTATTAAAAAAAATTATTATATATATGTTCTAAAATTAAATTTGAAAAATTGTATAGGAAGCATCTATTCATTGTGTAAAAGACACAAAGCTTTTATATTTTGCAAACTCAGTCATACTACGCTCTAAAATAGGACGTAAAATGTATTTTGAAGATTTACGCCTTTCTTCTGGAAGTAAATTGTATTGCTTTTTTATTTTTTTATTTTCTCTCCCATCGGTTAAAGTTTTCTTAATACTAAATATTATTTTATTTTATTACGCCCTAAATTATGGCGTGACATTCTTGGATATTTGATTTATGCTCTTCTTTTGGGCGTAAATTGACGTTTGGTTTCTTTGTTTGGTTTTGTTTTGTTTATCTTTTAGTTTGGTTTGGTTTAATCTATTTGTTAATTTGATATTATTTATAATATGGAAAATAAAAAAAATATTAGTTAATATATTTATTTATATATACTAATTTTAAATATTTATTAATTATATATTAATATATAGAAATATATATAAAATATAGATAATAACAAATAATATATACAACAAATAATATATATACATATATATATATATATATATATATATATATATATATATATATATATAGGGAGCGGATCAAAAGTCCTCCTTAGAAAACCCCCTAAAAAACCCTCACTCTCAGCCGTCCATTTAATGTTAATATTAATAATAATATTAATGTTAATGTTAATATTAATGTTAATATTAATTTTTATTTTTATTTTTATATTAATGTGAATGTTAATGTTAATATTAATGTTAATGTTAATATTAATGTTAATATTAATTTTAATGTTAAGTTTAATGTTAAGTTTAATGTTAATTTTAGTATTTAAAATTAATATCAACATTAATATTAAAATTAACATTAATATTAACATTAAATGGACGGCTGAGAGTGAGGGGGGTTTTTTAGGGGGTTTTCTAAAGGCGGCTTTTGATCCGCTATATATATATATATATATATATATATATATATATATATATATATATATATATATATATATATATATATATATATATATATATATATATATATATATATATATATATACACACACACACACACAAAAATTAATTATAAAAAATATTAAGTGACAAATTTTGTTATTATCTATATTAATATACAAAATTAATATAGATGATAGTAGGTTATATATATGTATATTAATTAATTATTATTTATATTAATTTGTATGATAATTAATATGGATAATAACAAAAACTATTAGTTAATATACAAAATACCTTTTGTATATATTAATTTGCATATATTTATTTTTATTGCATATTATATATATATATATATATATATATATATATATATATATATATATATATATATATATATATATAAATATTAGTGCACCGTTGGATTTAGCGGACTGTGTGGGGCCCGTAGCGTGTCCCCTCGATCCAACAGTGCAGTAAGAGGGGGGGCTTTTCGGGGGCTCCCGCTGGAGGGCTCCCGATCCGGACTCATATATATATATATATATATATATATATATATATATATATATATATATATATATATATATATATATCGGCAAAATGGACCTGAGGTCGACCTCAGGTCCCTCTCCCTGCGGACGCGCGCTCAGGGCCGTTGGATTAAATCCAACGGCTGAAAAGAAAAAACGGAGAGGAAAGAAAAAAAAAAGGGGATGTCCTACAGCGCGCAGCCTCTTCTCCAGAGAAGAAACGAAAAAAGGAAGGAAAGGAAAGAAAACCTAAGAGGAGAAGAGGCTGAGGAGAAGAGGCTGCGCCTCATCACCACCCACGTTGGTGACCAAGCAGGAGCTCACCTCAACCCCGACTCCACCGCCAGAACCAAGGCCAACAGGTCCATTTTCTTCCTCATACTTCTTCCTTTCCATTTCTTCTCTTCATCCTCCTAAATTTGTGGATTTCACTTCTCACCTCTCTCTCTCGCCTCTTCGAAACCCTAGACCTCTCCGAGCCCGAGAACTCGAACCGATCCAGAGCATTTTTGAGCCAATTTAGGACATTTTCGAATCCATGGTAACAATTTCGAATCCATGGTAACAATTTAGGACATTTAACAATTTTAGGGTTTGATGTTGAAAAGAAAATTGATATGCATTTACTAAATTTAATTTTTTAGGGTTTGATGTTTGAGATCCTCAAAAATTTAGTTAATTTCAGACATCAAACCCTAAAAAATTAACTAAATTTTTGAGGATCTCAAACATCAAACCCTAAAAAATTAAATTTAGTAAATGCATATCAATTTTCTTTTCAACATCAAACCCTAAAATTGTTAAATGTCCTAAATTGTTACCATGGATTCGAAATTGTTACCATGGATTCGAAAATGTCCTAAATTGGCTCAAAAATGCTCTGGATCGGTTCGAGTTCTCGGGCTCGGAGAGGTCTAGGGTTTCGAAGAGGCGAGAGAGAGAGGTGAGAAGTGAAATCCACAAATTTAGGAGGATGAAGAGAAGAAATGGAAAGGAAGAAGTATGAGGAAGAAAATGGACCTGTTGGCCTTGGTTCTGGCGGTGGAGTCGGGGTTGAGGTGAGCTCCTGCTTGGTCACCAACGTGGGTGGTGATGAGGCGCAGCCTCTTCTCCTCAGCCTCTTCTCCTCTTAGGTTTTATTTCCATTCCTTCCTTTTTTCGTTTCTTCTCTGGAGAAGAGCCTGCGCGCGGTTGGTCGTCTCCTTTTTTTTTCTTTCCTCTCCGTTTTTTCTTTTCAGCCGTTGGATTTAATCCAACGGCCCTGAGCGCGCGTCCGCAGGGAGAGGGACCTGAGGTCGACCTCAGGTCCATTTTGCCGATATATATATATATATATATATATATATATATATATATATATATATATATATATATATATATATATATAATTTTGAGATGCCTAGCAATACGCTCGGGACTTTTTGCACGCGGTATTGCATGCATGTTGGGCCCACTGTCCCCCAACTTCCACCAAATAAATGGAAGAAATTATACTTCTCGATCCACTAATCTTCTGCCACCTAACCAGGGTCTTATACCTCTCATCGTAATCACAAGAGCCAGCCGAGTTCAGTGATAGGCAGAGTTAAGTGGGGTTAAGTGAGGGGAGTTTAGTGCGGAAGAGATAAGTCCATACATCTAACATTGTTTGGAGTAGATTGGATTGGATTGGATTGGGTTTGAGGGAGAGTTATATGGGGTGTATTTGGTAACTTTTGTTTGAATTAGAGGTTTGAGTGAGATGAGTCAATAAAAAATAATATAATAGTTATCAAAATATTCTTATTATATATGTCATAAAATGAAATTTGATTGAAATTTTGATTATAGCTTCTCAAAATATATTCACAAATGATAAAGATATGGAACAACATCTTGAAAGTAAGAAAAAATAGAAGAAGAAAAAAGTCACGATATTTTATAGGACAAATAAGGGGTATTCATGACTTATTAAACAAACTCCCCAATTCCCTTCCGATTTGGATGGTTAAAAATAATAAACAAAAGAGGATTAAAACAAACCCTCACTTAACCCTCTATAACCCTCCCTCCTAAGCTCTCACCTTCAAACCAAACATGGTTTTATTTTTCCTCACTTAACTTCCATCCCAATGTTCAATCCCACAAGTACCAAACATAGGTAGAAAATTCAAAACATAATTCCAAGCATCTAAAATTTGAACCAAACAGTTCCTATCTTTAGAAAAATTGACCCGATTATGTTTTCTTTAAAAATAAATACACTAACCCCACTATGTTTCATGGGTATTGCAAATACCTTACTTATTGTGAAAATAATTACATGAACCTCCCATATACTATATGTTTAATTTTGAAAATAAGGAAGGTTAGTGTGTAAAACATAAGGAGAGTCCATATAATTATTCTCAAAATAAGAGAAGTTTGTGTAATAAACATAAATGTTTACTTCATACAGGAATATAAATCTTAATTTATTAAATTTTTCATATAGACCCTTTCATTAATATTATTATGTCATTATTACCTAAATTCAATGAGTGTCATTGAAGGCATAACCGTAAAATAAATTGTAAGTAATGCACCAAACTAACTGATGGGAAAGAAACGCAAAGTTTGAGAGAGAAGGAGGCAAGAGTGCCATTGCAACTTCGGAGAAGAAGACGGAGGATTGAAGGTTGATATTCGGAGGAGATCGTGTTCGGGTAATCTCTACTCGTCGTTCTCGTTCTTCGTAGCCTTGTAATCGTTGTCGATTTCTCTGAGTGTTGTGGGGATCCGATTTGGATCGGAGGAGTTTGTAGATGGTGTAATTCTTCTATTCCATTAGTGGAGGCTTCTCAGGGTTGGACTCCGATCGTCCCGTGGTTTTTCCCGCAAGGGTTTCCACGTCAAAAATTCTCTGTGTCTGCGTGGTTTGTTTTGTGTGTTCATTTTTGGTTCGTGCGTTGTTTGCTCGGTCCTCTCGCAGGTACTCTCCGGTTTGGGGAAAGGTTTTCCGCGTTTCTTTCCCCCACCCACTCCAACACTAACATTCCAAGAAAAGCAAAAATATTTCGAGCCCTGGGGAGGGGGGCTTGTGTTTTACTTTCCTACATTTGTGGAAATCTAAATCCCCCTAAATTATCTCACAATTTTCAATCCCACTTTTATCAAATATGGATTAAAAAAAATCAAAACTCATTTCCAAACATCTAAAACTTGAACCGAACAGTCCCTAATATCTTTAGAAAAATACACCGACCCGATTATGTTTTCTTTAGAAATAAGTACACTACCCTAATATGTTTCATGGATATTAAAAAGACCTTTCTTATTTTGAAAATAATTACACGAAACTTCTCTATACTATATGTTTTATTTTGAAAATAACGATGGTCAGTGTATAAAACATAAGGAGGGTTCATGTAATTATTCTCAAAATAAGAAAAGTTGTGTAATAAACATAAAGCATATATTTTTTAAAAAAAAGTTAACTTAGATTATCAAATATTTTAATCCTGACAATCGTTTGTCTTTATTTATTTTTTATGAAAAAAATTTACTTTTTCCTTGTTAAATAGATGAAGGGTAAAGTGCATTTAAACCCTCCTTAGAGTTGCCTCGTTCGCAAAATAAAACCTTTTAGAAAACTTAAGCAGTTTGCACCTCCCGCAAACCATGTTTTGCTCAGAATGCCCCTTTCCGTCAAAATGACGTTAGAAGTAGCCGTTAGCACCCAATTTTAGGAGAGAGGAAATTTTCTACTCTCCAAAATACCCCTCTATTGTACCGTTAGCTTCCTGGCAGCCTATTCAATTCTCTATATATAGGATTGTTTGAAGGAAGCTTGTTTGAAACATAACATTAAACCCAAGCTTTCTATTTTCTACATATTTGACCGGTTGCCAATGTAAACTGCAGTTGCATTCCAATATGAAGAAATTGCAACATGTAAACTGCAAATGAACTGCCAATGTAAATACAATAGGAACACATATGTTCCTATATGAACTGCAGTTGCATTCCAAAATGATAAAAAGCAACATGAGCAAATGTAAACTGCAGTTGCATTCCAATATGTTCCTATATGAACTGCCAAATGGAACACATATGTTCCTATATGAACAGCAACATGAGCAAGTTGCCAATGAACTGCCAAAATCAAATGTTCATCAACATATTATTTAAACAGACATCATTTCATCCATTTGTAAACTGCCATCAAAATCAAATGTTCATCAACATATCAGTTAAACAGACATCAAAATCAAATGTTCACCAACATGTAAACTGCAAATGAACTGGCAATGAACACATACTGCACAATATAAACTTTCATAAAAATCAAATGTTCATCAACATATCATTTCTTCAACAATATTTCATCCATTTGTACAAGAACAGGTGATAAAACTACTTAAACACTTCATCCATTCATTTCATCTATTTCTTAAGAGTTCAAATGTTCATCAACATATCATTTCTTAAACTGCACATGATGACATCCATTCTTCATCTAAAATATATAAACTGCACTTCCATATGATTTGCTCCCACATGCTTGTATACTGCAAAAAAAGGAAGAGTTAGTGACAGCAGCATGAGGTAGGGATAGTGCTGAAATGAAGAAGAGTTATGAACCTGTAGCATAACAAACCTTAGTAGGGACAACAGCAAGACCAAAATGATAAAGACCCCACAGCAACATTCAGCATGACAAAATGATAAACTTGGTAGGGACAGTGGCTCAGATGAGTTAGTGAGTAAAGGATAACGGGACACCAAAATGATAAAGACCCCACAACAACATTTAGCATGACAAAATGAGGTAGGGACAACATCATGCAGCGTAACAGAGCTCCCCACAGACAGAGCACCCCACTTAAACAGGTAGGGACAGCAGCATAATGGATCACCAAAATGATAAAGACCCCACAGACAGAGCATAATGGGTCCCAATTCATCATTGCCACACATATCCTTATACCCACATAACTCGAATTCATCATTGCCACATTTCAAAAAGGGTCACCAAAATGATAATGACCCTGTCCTTGTCTACAACCTATGAAAAGATGAGTAACAAATGATTAAAATGCAAAATTTAAAAATGAGTAACAAATAATTAGCAAAATTCATGAGCAAATACAGACCTTTTAGAGCTAACACTCTCCCCCCTTGCAACACTTTCAGAATTATGGTCCACATTTCCTTCAACATGTGGTGTTGGATTACCATGACACGCATGCAGAGTTGACCTTGGTAGCTTAGGCCTACCTGATTTGCCTTTTGGCACTATCTCCTTCTCCTTGAAAGGATTTGGGCATGCTCTTGATTTATGTCCTAACTGCTTGCACTTGCCACATGTGATAGTGCCTCTAGTCATGACTTTTCCAGCTTCCTTCTTAGCCATTCTTTCATCATCTTGTTTCTTTCTCTTCTTTTGCCTTCTCCCAGTTTGGACATGGACCACAGGGGATATCATGGGTACAACATTTTGAAGTTGTCTTAGATTCCTCATTGAAAGAGGGTTGATTATCTCTGCATAAGCCTTCAAGTAAGTAGACTTGTGATAGCACTTGTCTACATAGTCTTCAATAGAGTGCCTCTTCTTCTTAATACATGCAGCTGCATGGTCACATGGAATACCTGTGAGTTGCCATTCTCTACAGCTGTAGCTCTTTGCTTCCAAGTCCACTGCCTCATTAAGTACTCTCTGGCTTACTTCAAATTTATTGAACCCAGAAGTAATAACTATACATTTTTTTGCACCCTCTTGGGCTTCTTCAAGTTTTTTCATTACTTTAGGAACAATGACCCCATCACGAGCTCCCATTCTTTCTCTCTTCTCATGGAACCTTACCATGAGCAATCTTCTTATAGTTTCTAGAAGACAGATAATGGACTTGTCCCTTGCTTTCAATATGTGCTTATTGCTTGACAGCTCATACTTAGAATTGGTTGAGAACCCATGCTTTGACCATTGACCTGCAGGAAGTTTATCTAACCATTAATAGGCCTCCTTGCTTACTTTCATGATCTTATTCATTGCTTTCTCAAAATCAATATAAAGTGCATGCCTCTGAAGCTTCCCACAAAGGATACTTCAACTTGGACCCTGGATGTTTCTTCTTGAAATTGTCATATATGTGCCTAACACAAAATCTATGCTCTGCATTAGGAAGAAGATTGTGAAACACATCCAGTAGGCCTTTTTGTCTATCAGAAATCCAGGTGATTGCATTTCCATCCATGCCAAGTGCATCCAATAGTTGATCCATGAACCAGTTCCAAGTTTCCTTATTTTCTATCTCCACAACAGCCCAAGCAATAGGGAAAAAACTATTGTTACCATCTCTTCCCACTGCACTAAGAAGTTGCCCTTTGTACTCAGTCTTCAGAAGACACCCATCTAGACCAATGAATGGTCTACAACCTTCTTTAAAACCCTTTATCACAACCTTCAAAGTGTAGAACACCCTCACAAATCTGGTAGACTTTCCATCTTCCTCTAATTCTCCTTTGACCCTAACAACACTCCCAGGATTGGTAGACATCACCAACATTGCATACTTCCCGATGTAAGCATATTGGTCTTGGGCATGTCCTTCAATCAACTCTAATGCCTTCTTCTTTGCCCTTGCAATTTTGCGCCTTGAACAGTCAATCTCCAAATCTTCTGCAATGTGGGTTCTAAACCCAGCATACTTCCAGTCTGGATCATTCTTGAATCTGTGTACATATCTGTTTGCAAGGAATGTGGCAGTAGCTTGTCTGTTGTTGTCCACCTCAACACAGTCCCTTGAATGGTCAGACACATACTTCTTCAATACAAAATTCCCATAACCACCAAAAACACTCCAATGAATCCTCTACTCACAAGCATCATTTGCACATCTAGCTGTCACCCTCTTTGTTTCATTGTATATCCACTTGATATTGTACTTGTTCTTTATGGCATGGAGCCTTAATACACTCCTGAATTCTGCATGTGAAGCAAACCTCTGCCCTACATGAAGAGCCATATTTTTCTCCCTCACTAACCTTTTTTGGCCACTAGAGGCTCTGTATGAGCAGTCCCTTCATCCACATCATCAAAACTTTCTTCTGAGGAGTGTACACTAGCCAACTCATCACTGGGAGCATATTCAGAGTCTTGGTCAATGTCTTCATGGGGGATAAAACTACTAAAGTCAACACAAACTGCTTCTTCCTCCACATCTTCAATTCTTTCTTCCTCCACATTGTCGTCAGTCCTTTCTTCCTCCACATTGTCTTCATTCTCAACATTGCCTTCATTCTCAGCAGTCCCTTCATCTTGTACATGTTGAGGAGGCCCAGATCCTAACTCCACATCTTCATCAGCTTGAGCAGGTCCAGTCAAGTCTATATTGGTCCAAAAATTATCACCCAACTGCACACCAATCTCATCAGCTGCTTCAGAAGGTGTGAAACCCAGAATGTTGAATTTACAAAATGATGATTTGTAGTGTAATAATAATTTAGTTATTTATTATTATTATGTATTATTACTATTATTATATTATTATTTTATTTAGTCGGTTTTAGGAAAAATATTATTTTAAAAATTATCGTTGGTTTTTTATTGTGGCCCGCCCGATCCCGAGTCCGGACTCCGACCCTGAGTCCGAACGCCAGTTTCCGTTCCCCGAACCCATTTTCGTTCCAGTCCCGAATCTGCCTTTTAATTAAATATTAATATTTTCTAGCATTTGGTTTTATGGATGACATTTTGTTAAAAATATATATATATATATATTTCTCTCCCCACGAGCTGGTCCACCCGCTGGACCAGCACTTCCCCATTCCCCCTCACTTCTCTCCCCTTCACTCCCTCTCCACCGCATGATCACACCCCCACTCCCCTTTAAACCAAACACTCCACCCCCCACCAACACACTCCCACCACCAGCACCCTCACATATTCTCCTCTTCCCCTTCCTCTCAAACCCCATCACTCCCCCTCTATTTCCTCTCCAAAGCTAACCCCTCCAGCCTCCGGCCTCCGATCCACTCGAGCCCTTCTCGCTCGGCCCCTTTCCGGCACCCGAGCCCGCGCCTCGGCCTCCTCTGCCGGACCCGCGCCCATAGCGCGTCCGCCGGCCCCGACCTCCCCGAGCGCCGCCCGCGGCTCCGCCCAACTCCGGCGATCCGCCCCTGGCTGACCCCTCCAGCCGGCGCACCCCTCCCGAGGCCGATCCCGACGCCGGCGCCACCGTCGCCCGCCGTTCCTGGGCCGCCCGAACCCCTTGCGCGCGTGACCGGCCCGCCCAGCTGTTGTCCAGAGTTTCCCTGTCTCCGGCGAGCTTTCGTGCGCGACTCGTTGTCCGATCCCGAGCTTCGGTTACGTTTACGCAGCCGTACCCCGGCGAGACATGTCCCGAGTCCAAGGCAACCCTTCGGATTCCATCGATTTGGATAATTTCTGGATAATCACAGTAGTTCGTCCCTCCCAACGTGTCTGTGATGATAAATTGGTCCCCGAACTCTCTACGGGAATTCGAAATTTTGCTACGTTATGGTTTTCGGAAATTTCGAAACCATTCTTGGCTTATGTTCTGTGGTTTTTTCTATGATCTGATCATTTCGGGTTTTCCCGAGAACTATTCGGAATTATTCTGATGGTTTGGATAATTATTTGCTGGTGTCGGAATTTAGAGAAACTTTCGGAAAAGTTTCTGTTGCGATTTTGAATTTGGATTTCCCGAATTAAGTTGGTAGCATTGGTTCTGAGATTTATTTGGTTTCTTATATATGTTAGTTGGAAATTTTTTAGTTCTGTTGAGTTTTGGTTTTCTTTCGAAGTTTATTTCGGGTTTCCGAATAATATTTCGGAAGGTTCTGTGGACTGGGATTGTGATATTATTATGTAAATTATGGTTGGGATTTATAAATGGTGATTATGGCACACTTCCCAATTTTTGGGTTGACCGAAAATAGAGGAAGTGTTGCCAGATTTTTCTATAAAATTTAATTATGTAATTTTAAAATAGTTTTTCGGAAAAGAATATTATTTTGGATTTTTGGACGACGACCATACCGGTCCGTGGGCCCTAGCGAAATGCAAACGAAACCGGTTTTACCCGGACGTTGGGCATTAGCAACAAATAGTGACGATTGGACCAAGTCTGAGACTTACTTTATTTTCATATTTTACAATTAAAATATAATTTGGAACTTGCTACTGGTTTATAGTTATTTTGAGTGCAGGGCCTCGACCTTCTGAACGGACCGCTTCCCGGCGTTCAGAACTCACCAGCAAACTCTAAATTTATTTAATTTATGTAAAGTTTGTAAGGGCATAAGCCCATATTCCTATTTTGTCAGTTGTGCCCCTGTATTGCGTAGTCTAGGTTTTTCATTTATTTTCTGGGTTGATTTTCTTAATTTTCTGGATGGTTTTATCATTTATATTAATAGGCGCTTCGTAACAAAATGACTGATAAATATTTTGTATAAATTAATAAGGATTTCTCTCGATAAAATAACTTGATTAAAATATTTATAAATAACAAAACCCACATTTTATCATTGAAATAAAATGAAGTTTTATATATATAATATTAAAAATACAAAGTTTTGCGAATTAACCGGTAACGACAATTTTTCCAAGTAAAACCAGAAACTGGCTATCCAATTAAATGAGAACCAACGTAGCACGCGTCTTAAACCGTTAGCAGTAGAATATACAAACTTAAAATCTGACTAGGACCTGCTACTAGATATTGCAACTAGCACACCTAGCTTGGTTTCACAATGGTTCTAAGTTAAGTTCTCCAACTGTAGGATCTCGGAGACAAACCTAGCATCTTCCCGGAACCAACATCGTTTCCAGTCGTAAACAAAGGCAAGTACATTTTGTGTTAGTTTACAATTATTTAATAATCGTTTTATTGCAAGTTTAAACCATGATGCAACACGGAACTCTCTCTGAGAGCATTGACTGATTGACTGTCGGGTACTAGGGGAGTAGTGTAATGAGTATGACCACATCCAAAGTAATAATTTAGAACTGTATTAGCTTACCCCTCATACATACGGGAATAAGCCATAGCATTCACTGTACAACCCAATCCGGTCATATTCATTGCCTATTCACATCACAATATTTTAACTGCTGGAGAACTGTTTATTTCAAATTGTTTAAAAGTGCATAATTCTATTATTATTTTAATTGTTAGATTATCATGAATTGTACTTTGCTCCCTCCTGACTGGAGATAACATTTTTAGGAGATTTTGAGGATGCTGAGCTGTTATACAACAACTATTATGACCCAGTTCTGTACCCTGTGGTATTGCCAGAGTCCCCATTGGAGGACGCAGGACCTGAGGCCGACGAGCCGAACGCTTAGCTAGATATTTTTCCTGTTTCCAGTTTTGTTGTTTGGAATTTTTGTTAATTTGAATTCAGCATTTTTTTCAGTTCTTTTACTTTCCAGTTGTATTATTCAAATGTTGAATAAAGTTTTAAATTCCCGAATATTGAGTTGTGACAAATATGTAGATGTTGTTGTGATTACCTGCAATAGTGGATACCGCTTACTGCCGCCGTCTCAACAACGGTGCAGGCTGGACATGATCCGGTTCGACCCAATTATTTGGGATCGGGTCGTGACAGAAGGACCACAGAGAATTCTGGTGGTTGTAAACTCAGTAATGTCAACATATTTACCATAGTCAATGAGTGACTCAACAAGCTTTCCCATAACATAAAATTTGATAAGACAAGGGGTTGGAAACATTTCAAAAAAGCTCAATATATCATTGTCACCCAATATCTGAGTCTTACTTCCATCTACAGGGTCAAAATAATAAATTTCACATGGAGCCTGGACCCCAGCAGATGCACATAACCCATCAAGATCAAACCAACACATCTCATCTCTGTCCACACATTCTTTAAGTTCTAATGCTATACCCCCCACATATTGGTTATCAACACTAAAATCTCCCCCAACAAACATATGAACAACATACTTGGTATCCATTAATCCCTCTGCACATACACACACAAGCAACAACATATATGAAATAACTAACAGATGACAGTTCCCTATGTACTACTAATTAATATAGACAAACAGACAAACAACTAATTAATGTAGAAACAAAAATGTATAGACAAACAGAAAGTCAACTAATTTAATATAAATTCAACTATTTTAATATAAATTAAACAATGTATAGACAAAGAGAGGGACAACAGACAACTACTTTAATATAAATTCAACTAATTTAATCCTACGTACATACAAGGATCATATACTACAAACAACACCAAATATCATGCATGAAAACAGACATTTTTCTCAAAAAAATACGAAATTTAACAACTCATATACTACAAACAGACATCATTCATGCATTTTTCTCAAAAAAATACAAAATTTAACAACTCATATACTACAAACAGACATCATTCATGTATTTTTCTCAAAAAATTCAGAAATTTAACAACTCATATACTACAAACAGACATCATTCATGCATTTTTTCTCAAAAATTTCAGAAATTTTCGCTCCTACTGACATCATTCATGCACTACGTTCGAAAGTGTAGGAAAATTCAGATAACTAGGGTTTTCGAATGTACCAGTACGAGAATACCCTAATAAGCCGAAAATACTGGAAGAAGCTCCACTCCAATCTCCACTCCGACCTCCACTCCGATCGACCAACAGCAGCGAGAGAGAGTTGAGAATGAAACGTCGGTTCGCTGCTTCGATTTAGGGTTTGCAAATCGATTTAGGATTTGCAAAGAGATTTAGGGTTTGGAACGGGGGAGAGAGAGTTGAGAACGGGAGAGAGCGAGACGGGAGAGAGGGAGTTGAGAATGAAACGTCGGTTCGCTGCTTCGATTATATCACAGGGATAATTCGAGGTAATTTCTATGGGCACTACCAAAATTGCTAGGGGCATCAATTGCTAGGGGGCAGCCCATGAATGTGGAGAAATTGCTAGGGGGCACCCAAAAATTGCTAGGGGCAGCCCAACCCCCCCCCAAACCCAAAAATTTTATTTTATTTTCATTATTGACTCTCTCTCCTCAAGAAGAAAAGAAAGAAAGCTCTCTCCCTCTCCCTCTCCATCTCCTAAACCCTAATTTCTTCTTCTCCATCACTCCATTCTCAATCCCTTCATGAAGATTCTCGAAGAGATGACACGCAAGTCAAAGCAACCGGAATCCAGGTACGTTCTACCCTAATTTCTTCGAATTTTTTTTACATTATATTCGAAACCCTAGAATTGGTTTCATTCTTGAAAAAGTTTTTGTAAAATAGGTTTATAATCTCTTGCACGTTCCCTTCCCTTATTTTCGAACAAAAGAAACCCGAAATTTATGTTGAAACCCTAACCCTAGAACACGACAAAATAGGATTTCGGTATCGGAGTTCGGGTTCACGACAGTAGGACTGCCAGGAATGTGGCAGTCCTAATGAAAATTAGGACTGCCACAGTCCTGGCAGTCCTATTCTGAAAGAGGACTGCCAGGGTCCTGGCAGTCCTAAATTTCATTAGGACTGCCACATTCCTGGCAGTCCTACTTGTTATGACATATATGAGTTGGGTAAGTGCATGCTGTTTCTATTACTTAATATGTGTATGTTGTCATGCAGTCCACCGAACAAAAGAATACGGCCCACCGCGTCAAAGCGGAAGGAACGTACGGAACGTCCTCGCGAGCGTCCGATAACAATTACCGAACCGGCGCCCGAAGCTCGGTCTCGGACATCACCACCGGCACGTCAAGCTCGGTCGAAGCAACGAGCTCCTACTCCTACGCCTCCTTCCGACGACGACGACGACGACCTGCCAATTGCCCAACTCCTATCACGTCAAAAGGGTTCTGCTCCATTTGAGGAGGGCGGTCCTTCTGAGGAGGCCGGTCCTTCTGAGCCGCCTGTCCGTCCGCCCGGTTGCTCAATGTTGGTTTCTTTTGAGAACCACATTGCGTATGAAATATGAAAGAACCGGTATGTACATGACGTTTATAAACTACCAGTTTAGTATACTTTTCAAATATGTATTTCATAATTGATATGTGTTTTGTTGTATACAGAGGACATATCGTATCCTTAGGGCTATGAGTCACGGGAAGAAAACCGTGTCCTGGCAGTTTACAAGCTTATCCGAGGCCGTCCGGAGCAAAATCATACCGAGCGGCTTGCACAATTTGGTACAAAACGCCTACCGAACAATGGATAGTGCCCTCATATCCGCCTTCGTGGAGAGATGGCACCCGGAGACGAACACATTTCATCTTCCAGCAGGGGAGTTGACCATTACACTCGACGACGTCTACCAGATATTGGAGCTGCCAGTGACCGGGCGTGTAATGACCAAAGAACATTACACGAATGAGAAATCCGTGAAATAGTACGAGGAGATCGTCAAGTTCGTCTCAGATCACCTTGAAGTTACGGCTACGAGTTTTACAACTCTACCAGACTTCAAGAAGTCGTACGGAATTCCTCTATCATTTCTGGTGGACCAGTTCATGGATATGGAGGTGGATGACGATGACGAAGACACGGTCGATGCGGTGGCTCGTGCGTATATGTTGTTCGTCCTGGAAACGGTCGGCATTCCGGACAAGTCCGGTACGTCGATACATGCTCGGTACATGCTAAACTTATCTGAAATGGATGACTTCATGGAGATATCCTGGGGAAGCGGTATCCTGGCCAACCTTTACCGCGAGCTCGGCATCGCATCCCGTGTCGGGACTAAGACTATGGCCGGCTGTCAGACTCTGCTATATGTAAGAAAACTTCTAACAATTTAATCTTGTATACTTAAATTTGTTGTTTTAATTTTTACTATTCATTTATAAATTGAATAGGCATGGATATACGAGAACTTTTCGATGCTTAGACGGGCTGACGAAAATCCAGCGTATCTTGAACACCTTCCCCGAGTGTGTCGATGGAGGCCATCCCAGCTGGAAACAAAAAATTGGCAGACCCTGGCTTTCATTCGTGAAGTATTAGACAGTTTGGTGCCAGAAGAGGTACTATTTTTTGACTAACTTTTTCATGTTAATTTTGTATTGTTGTTAACTTTATTCCTACAGATTTTTTGGAATCCGTACCGGGATTTACGTCAGTTGAATCGTGAGGTCCAACCAGTTTCTTTATTTCATGGCATGATCACATGCTATGAAATCACGGAGCCGTACATGCCCAACAGAGTAGTTCGTCAGTTCGACTTCGTGCAAACTGTGCCGAAGCACACATTACGGCTGTTGGAGCCTCCGCACGGAACCCAACCTTTAAGTTACAAACCGGCAGAATTCGACTGGGTGACCGACTTTTACTCGGAGTGGCAACGACATGTACTTCGGGAATCTGAGAGATGACCGGTCACCGAGATGGCCGACTGCAGCGAGGACTACATGCTACCTGGGGGTCGGACATCCTAAGTTGTCGAACCCTACCAACCCGGGTCCTGTGGCCGTCGGAGCAGTTGGAGCTCTTCCTTCCAAGAATGCCTTGTATGCTGGGTTGGTGAGAATGGTGAGTTCCGTATTTGTAATAAGACTGAGATTTTCATGTTTGTAGACTTAATTCATTTATACTTTCATTTTCAGTCTCAAAGGGTGAAGGAGTTGGCGCAGACACTCCGGAGAGGTTGCCAAAGTGATGAGTGTGTCGCCGTCGCCAACGAGCTTGAGCGCATCGACGACGTGGTCGACTTCCCCTTCATGAACAATCGGGAATCTCGTTCCAAGGCCCGGCATGATATGTAGATAGATTTCGATATTTTTTATGATTCAAACTTTAGTTGGCTGTGGATTAGTAACGTACATTTGAAAAGTGGCAATTTGAACTTTTTGGCAATTTGTGGCAATTTGACTCTTTGTGGCAATTTGAACTCTGTGGCAATTTGAACTCTGTGGCAATTTGAACTTTTTGACAATTTGAACTCTGTGGCAATTTCAACTCTGTGGCAATTTCAACTTTTGTGATGAATCTTAACTCTGTGCCAATTTGTGATAAATTTTAACTCTGTGTGTTTGAGTCCCATAAAGAAATCATCACACAGAGACTCAGTATCAGGACTGCCCAACCCATGGCAGTCCTACACTGAAGTAGGACTGCCAGGACCCTGGCAGTCCTACTTCAGTGTAGGACAGCCATGGGTTGGGCAGGCCTAACTATGAATCTCTGGGTGAATTTCATTCACACATAAATTCATCACAGAGACTCATAGGTAGGACTGCCACAAGCATGACAGTCCTTCACTGAAGTAGGACTGCCAGGGTCCTGGCAGTCCTAACCAAAACTTGCTGACTCATAGGTAGGACTGCCACAAGCATGACAGTCCTTCACTGAAGTAGGACTGCCAGGGTCCTGGCAGTCCTAACCAAAACTTGCTGTTACAGCAAGTTTTGGATAGGACTGCCAGGACCCTGGCAGTCCTACTTCAGTGAAGGACTGCCATGCTTGTGGCAGTCCTACCTATGAGTCTCTGTGTGAATTTCATTCACACATAAATTCATCACAGAGACTCAGTATCAGGACTGCCCAACCCATGGCAGTCCTACACTAAAGTAGGACTGCTAGGGTCCTGGCAATCCTATCCAAAACTTGCTGTATCAGCAAGTTTTGGTTAGGACTGCCAGGACCCTGGCAGTCCTACTTCAGTGTAGGACTGCCATGGGTTGGGCAGTCCTAGCTATGAGTTTCTGTGTGAATTTTATTCACACATAGATTCCTCACAGAGACTCATAATCAGGACTGCCACACTCATGGCAGTCCTACACTGAAGTAGGACTGCCAGGGTCCTGGCAGTCCTAACCAAAACTTGCTGTTACAGCAAGTTTTGGATAGGACTGCCAGGACCCTGGCAGTCCTACTTCAGTGTAGGACTGCCATGGGTTGGGCAGTCCTGATACTGATAAGACACAGGTTGGGTAGGCACATATAACACAGGTTGGTCCGGCACATATAACACAGGTAGACACAGGTAAACACATATAACACAGGCAGGCACATATAGTACACAGGTAGGCACATATAACATAGGTACGTAAAATTTACTCAATATAGAACTCAAAATTTACTCTATATATATTACTGGACTTCATATTTCACTGTATACAAAAGTGGTCCTCCATATACAAAATGTTAGAATGTAAATATATCTATACTTAGTCGATTTCGACGTCGTAGTGGTCAGCAGGTAAGTCTCTTGGCTCCTCAATCTTCAACAACCTCTTACAATGGTTGATCTGCTCAACGAAAGGTGTGGTCCAAGCGATGGCTTCGACCGGTGCTCTTTTGTACCAAACTGTTGAAGGTGGAGGAATCGGAGAATGAGCGATCATCTTTAGTACAACGAAGTGATCCCCGATCAGACCTATAGTACATTGGTTAGACACTCCGTGGTCCGTCGGAGGAGCGCACATCGGAAAGAATGTATTGTTAATATCCGACGAGATAAGTACAACAGGTATCATGTACCTATTAGCAAATAAATAGCCGGCAGACGGGACTGACATGTAGTGGTCTGTCCCGGTAACACTGTCGGTGCAAGGGATACTTAACAACAAACTTGCAACCGTTTCTTCGCTTAGGATGCGGGAGTAGAATGGAAGACGAGTCTCTAATTCCTCGTACAGCTCCTGCCTCAACCGTCTCCATCCGTCTTTGTCATCATAACCAAGATGCATTGGAAGGGCATGAAATCCGCAATGGCCATCACCGGGGACATCGACAATAGACCAAATGTAACTTCGAAGTGCAGGTTGAAATTTGTCAATATACAAACTCGTTGTTTGGCTGGCAACTGTATCTTTTCTTGGGAGATCCATTTTCTCCTTTTTTCGGCGAACGACAAGCTTGCACTTCCGTGCAGGCGAAGGTTGCTGTAAGCTTCGTTCAACATGCTCAAAGTGCGATTGATCTCTCCTAGTTGACTCCAGCCTTCTCTTCTGTGAACTAGTCAATCTTGTGTGAGGCCTGCCTTTAGGATTGGAAACAACGGTCGGCTCATGCATTGTAGTAGTGACCGGACATACAATTTCTTGCATTTTAAGCTCAATGGACTGCCGCTCCGCTGCTACTGAGGCTAACCACCTTGCGTGGAGCAGTTTCAATTGTGGCAAAGAGAAGAAATCATCGTCCGTGTCACGCCCCAGAACCAGAATACTGGAGAGCGGGGGAATGACTCAGCCAGCTACGTATTACGGGTAGATAAATACCGTATAATACGATCAATGCTGTCTAAAAGACAAGGGGGTGCATACTACAAGAAAGTCTCACTATGGTCATTTCACATCTATTGTCTCAATCATTCAAAACAAGAAACAGAAATAAAGAACATGTAAGATAAAGCAGTAAGGCGTCCCAAACGCTTAGTCAAAATGTTCTTGAGATCTGGCTTTACAAAACATAGCCAGATGGAATAGTAACATGTACACAATTGTTATCAGCTGCAGTCTGACTTAGTTACAATTATGCAAAAGTAAGTACAAGACAATCCGACTAACATGTCGGTGCCAAACGGCTAAGTATAAAGTAAATAACAAAACGAACGGTGAAGTAAGGAACCCACTCGAGTCCTCCTGCGATCATTCCCCTAGTATTGACCATCTTGGAGGTAGAAGTAAGCTGGATCCTCGGGGACTGGCTCTAAATCTGGCCATGTAAAACCAGAGAGGTTAGACCTCTAATAGCAAGTACCACAAGGAAGCACGATATGAAGAATGAAGCCAGAAATAAGAGAATATGATAATAGATCTCTGCTATCTACTAGGACTCACACAACATCATGACACTTCGAACCAACCTCCCAACCAAACAAGGACAGAAGTTAGCCCGTCATGTCCTGACATTCTGATCATCTCAGTTAGGCAACAGGGTAGGTACAGTACACAAACAAATCATCTTGAACGGCCAATCAACTACTACGGCTTGCTATTGTGAGTCCCAAGTTATCCTGGAATTATGTAAATAGGGATTCCTTAGTTCTTACTATGTGCAAGCAAGGCTAGTCTATCCAATCAATCAATTGCGCCAATCATGTAATTAGACGAGTCCCAGCGGGACACCTGCCGTTAATATAGCATGTACAATAATATAAGCAAATACTGTTTCCTGCCCGTGTGACAGATTTACAGTATCTGTGGGAACCAGCCGGCCCGTCGGACACTTAATAGTCCCAAGGGGGCTGCTATGTAAGAACTCGGGAATCCATTCTCTCCATGCCATCATTATTTTATTTAACTTAATAGTCTCTACGTTGAGTGAAGTTCCATGCCGTGGATCATGGTCATTCAAATGAGTACTTTCGTACGGGGTACGATATGCGCAACTCTACAACGATACCCGTGCGGCTAGGTTGTAGGTTTTACATAGCGTGATGCAACAATCAAATCTGACCACGGAGTAATCATGCCTTGACCATAAAGTACACATGCTGTTTTTGTAAGATAGATAAATAACTAAATAAATAAATAATTTGAAGCCTGCATGTGCCTGTTATGCCAATATTCGGGATTGGCTAATCGAGTACAATAGTTCATTACATGAACGTGTCTCATTCATTTCATTCAATAAGACGACTAGCCAGTCTCTTAGTTCCAACTAGGAACGCATGATCAATTTAGTCAAGATAACCATTATCATCAATGGTGACAAGACATGAAAGTCAAATAGTATTCAGTGGAGTCGAGTCTACGGCTCTCAGGATTAAGTTCCAGTCAATCTGGGTATCTATGACTCAATTCACGACACATGGTACATCTCACGTGACAATCTATATTTAACAGAAATATTAGCATATCATGACTATATCAAGTTTATGCAAAAAGGCGTAAGGATATAAAATGGACGTTAAACATCTAATAAGATATCCATATGCAGGGCTATAGAAGATCCAGGGTAAGCAGGCTACACTCATGTCAGCCTACGCTCAAGTCAACGTACGCTCAGGTCAAGCTACGCTCATGTCAAGCTACGCTCAAGTCAAGCTACGCTCAGGTCAGCGTACGCTCAGGTCGGGCTAGCGTATGGAAGACATACGCTCAAGTCAGGCTAGCGTATGGAAGACATACGCTCAAGTCAGGCTAGCGTATGGACTCGCCTACGCTCCTTGTCACCCAAGTCAGCGTATGCAAGATATACGCTCCCAAAAGGCAGCGCATGAGATCCATACGCTTCCAAAAGGCAGCGTATGGGGACTGCGCTGCACTAAAGAGCGCGCGCAACTCAGTGGCACAAGCTAAAAAGCTCGCGCACTGCTCACTGTCTTCTCCAAATTAGCATGAACTCCATGGTTTGAACCCAAAGCTTCAAGAGTCCATAACTTGGTCAAAATAAGTCCGAATCCAACTTTGCAAAGGTCAAAATTGGGTAGAATAAAATTCTCTACCACATGGAACCATCAAAACTTGAAAACAAAGAAGTTTGATGGATCAAAACCACCAAAATCCAAAAATAACTAATTTCTAGATCTACTAAAAATGAAACTTCAAAACGAGAAATGCCAAGTTCTAAACTCTCTTAGAATCACAAGGGAAAGAGAATGGAACCATAAAAATGGGTCCTCATGAAGAAGCAAGATGTACTTGCCTACGGTTTGGTAGGTGGAGGGAGTGATGAGGAAGAAGAAGAAGAGTGATGGTGAAGGAAAATAATGAAGAGAGAGAAAGGGGGGAGGGGTTGGCTTTAAATGAAAAGGTGGTGCTAGGTGGGGGTGTTAGGTTTGGTTCATGATGAACCAACTAACTAAACCAAACCAAGCCGAACCCAAGTCTAGCTAAAGCAGAGAAATAAAAGCAGAAAGTAAAATGCAGATAATTAATTAACATGTATTTAAAGGAATTTAAATACAGGATAATACATGATAAATATTAAATAAATACATTTAAGCAGTACATGTATTAAAAATACGTATACTGGGAACGGGGAGTGACATCTCTACCCTCCTTAGAAAAATTTCGTCCTCGAAATTTCAAATCCAAGCAGGATAGGAATATCAAGGCCAAACTAGTACAAGCAATTTAAGCAAGCAATCATTTTACAATGTCCATAGCAAGTAACATATCTATATTTAACAATCTACGATATCAAGTAATTTCTACTCATATGGCGACTAGCATGCAGAGTTAAGACAATCAAGGTACACGGGAAGAAATATACCTTGTGAGTCAAACAGATGTGGATACCGTGATCGGATATCATCCTCACGTTCCCACGTTGACTCTCCTAAAGAGTGATGACCCCAAGCAACCCGGACAAGGTTAATTGTTCGGTTCTTGAGTATCTTATCTCTTCGGTCCAAGATGGACACAGGCTGCTCCTCGTAAGACAAGTTGGTACCAACAACCAATTCAGAATGATCAAAGATATGGCTTGGGTCCGATACATACCTTCGTAACTGAGATACATGAAACACGTCATGCACCTCTCGTAAAAAGGTGGAAGGGACAAACGATAAGCAACATCGCCTACCCTATCAAGAATAACGAATGGTCCTACGTATCGCGGACTCAACTTCCCGCGAACGCCAAATCTAATGATCCCACGGGTAGGTGAGATCCGTAAGAATACGTGGTCCCCAACAGAAAACTCTAGCGGCCTACGATGCTGGTCCGCCCAATGACGATGTCGATCCTGCGCAACTCGAAGTCGCTCTCTAATTCCTTTAACCACTTCAACTGTCTGGACAATCATTTCTGGGCCTAGCATCTTCCTCTCCCCGATATCATCCCATGCTAGTGGCGACCTACACTTCTTACCATATAGTGTCTCAAATGGCGCCATCTGGATACTGGCTTGATAACTGTTGTTGTATGAAAACTCAACTAAGTGCAGGTGGCCTTCCCAAGATCATCCAAAATCTAGGGTGCAAGCTCGCAACATATCTTCTAAAGTCTGAATTGTCCTTTCCGATTGGCCGTCCGTCTGTGGATGGTAAGCCGTGCTAAATTTTAACTTGGTATCCAGACTATGATGTAAGCTCTTCCAGAAGTGTGACGTGAAACCGGTATCTCTGTCTGACACAATACTGACAGGGACTCCATGCTGCCTGACTATCTGCTGCATGTACAACTCCGCCAACTTTTCTGTAGATTGCCCTACTCTGAAAGAAAAAAAGTGTGCTACCTTTGTTAGCCGGTCCACTATCACCCAAATAGCATCTTTACCACTTGGTGATCTCGGTAAACCGATCACAAAGTCCATTGTAATATGCTCACATTTCCATTCCGGGATAGGAAGCGGTTGTAATAATCCAACTGGCCTCTGCTGTTCTGCCTTTACTTGCTGACATATCAAGCAACGGAAAACAAACCTAGCTATCTCCCTCTTCATCCCATTCCACCAGAAGTGCTGTTTGATATCTTGGTACATCTTGGTCCCTCCAGGATGTATAGAATACTGAGAACTGTGAGCTTTTGTCATTACTTCTTGTCTGATATCTCCACTAGGTACACATAGACGCGATCCAAACCTAAGCGTACCATCTTCGTGGATTTGCATCTCCTTTCTGAGCCCTGACTCACATTCTGCCCTAAGCTTCTGAATCCTTGGGTCATGTGCCTGGGCTGCCTTGATCCTGCCTACCAAGTCAGATTGAACTTGTAGACTTGCCAGAACTCCTACATCATTAGGAAGTATAACTTCGATGCCCATCTCCTGAAGGTCTTATAAGATGTGCTTCTGCGTTGTCAACATAAATGCGCCGCCTCTTCTGCTAAGAGCGTCTGCTACCACATTAGCCTTGCCTGGATGATACTGAAGCTCCACGTCATAATCTTTGATCAGCTCTAACCATCTTCTCTGCCTCATGTTCAGCTCCTTCTGAGTAAAGATGTACTTCAGACTTTTATGGTCTGCGTACATGTCCACTCGGTCACCATATAAATAATGCCTCCATAGCTTCAAAGCGAATACTACTGCCGCCAACTCCAAATCATGAGTTGGATAATTCTTCTCGTGGTCTCGAAGTTGCCTAGATGCATACGCTATCACCTTCCCATGTTGCATAAGGACACATCCAAGTCCTTTACCTGACGCATCACAATATACCGTAAAACCTCCGGGCCCAACTGGTAATGTAAGGATAGGTGCTGATATCAACTTCTGCTTCAGATTTTCAAATGATGGCTGGCATTCTGCCGACCAGACGAATGGTACATCCTTTCGTGTCAAGCGGGTCATGGGTGCTGAAAGTCTCGTAAAATCTGATACAAACCTTCTGTAATATCCTGCCAATCCCAAGAAACTCCGTACATCTGCTACGGTCTTGGGTACTGGCCAACTCACTACTGCTTCTACCTTCTTGGGATCCACTGCTACTCCAGCTCCTGATATGATGTGACCCAAAAATGAAATATGATCCGACAAAACTCACACTTGCTGAGCTTGGCATACAATTGGTTCTCTCTCAAAACCTGCAACACTTTCCTGAGGTGGTCTTCATGCTCCTCTTCACTAGCAGAGTATACGAGAATGTCGTCGAGAAACACCACGACAAACTGATCTAAATATGGCATAAAGATGCGGTTCATCAAATCCATGAATATAGCTGGAGCATTGGTCAAACCAAACGGCATTACTAAGAATTCATAATGTCCATACTTCGACCTGAATGCTGTCCTGGGAATGTCTTCCTTTCGAACCCTCACTTGATGGTACCATGAACGAAGATCTATCTTGGAGAAAACTCTAGCCCTGCTCGACTGATCAAACAAGTCGTCGATCCTTGGTAGTGGGTACTTGTTCTTTACTGTTGCCGCGTTAAGCTTCCTGTAATCGATGCATAATCTGGATGATCCATCCTTCTTCCCCACAAGCACCACTGGTGCTGCCCATGGTATATGCTAGCTTGGATAAACTTTTTCTCCTTTAATTCCTCTATGTGCTGATACACCTTGGCCTGCTCCGAATCCGCCATTCTGTAAACCCGATCTGATATTGGTTTAGTTCCAGGTGCCAATTCTATGCTGAACTCAATATCTCTAACCGGTGGTAGACCTGGAAGTTCTTCGGAAAACACGTCTAGAAATTCTTCAACTACCTTCGGAACTTGAACTTCTTCCATTGCTGTTACTACTCCCTGCTCTTGCTGAGTTGCCTCTGACCTGACTAAGGTGAACCTCTTCATGCCTGGAATATCAAAAGATACACTCCCACTACGACAATCTATTGTCGCATGACTGTCTTTCAGCCAGTCCATGCCTAAGATAACGTCGAAATTTCCAACAAAAAATTCTATCAACTGGGCGGGTAAGGAATGCCCGCAAACTATAACACTACACGCTAGAATAACTCTACTAACTCCTACGAGCCCATTGCCAGTGAGTATATTCAACCTCCCTGGCAATGCCTCGAACTCCATTCCTAGCCGTATCGCAAACTGTGCAGATATAAATGAGTGTGATGCTCCCGAATCAAACAATGATACTGCGGGATATGAGGCGACGAGAATGTTACCTGCCACAACATTTCCCGATGCTAATGCCTCCTCCAAGGACAGTGTGAATGCCTGCCCTCGACCTCCTTGCTGATTCCCATGTTGCGGCCTAGCCTGGTGCTGCTGCTGGCCCCTGCCTTGATGATGCTGGGGTGGTCTATGCTGGTGTTGCTACATCGGCGGTCCCTGCTGTCGATACATCTGAGCCTGCGGACGCTGGGCTAATAGCTTTACTGCCACTGCTGGTCCTCGATACTGCCCTGCCCCTGGTGCTGGCAGAGCAGGAAACTGCTGCCCTGGTCCTCCTGACCTCGAATTCATGGGACATGTGGTAACCCGATGGTCTGGATTTCCACATATCAGACACAGTCCATTCAATGTCCGACACACATCTCTAGTGTGCCCCATCTTACCACAATAAGTGCAGCCCGCCGGGGGTTGCTGGTTCTTCCTCTGTTGCTGTTGCTGCTGCCTGGGTGGTGGTGCTGGTCCTCGTATCGCCACATCGTGGATACGAATGCCAGTGGATGGTGCTGTTGTTCGGGGCGCTGCTCCCCCTCCTCCTTCAATCTGACTGTGAGATCTCTTCTGACCTCCAGTCCTTACTATGATCCGCTGAATGGTGATCTCATGCCTCCGGGTTGCCGTCAATATCTCATCAAAAGTCTGGTAATTGTGCCCTTCTATCAATTGCAAGAGCTCAAGATGAAATCCTTGCTGAAACCTCATAGCCCTCTGGCGCTCCGTCGCTACCATCTCTGGGGCAAACCTACTCAATCTGCAGAATTCCGCTGCATAAGCATCTACCGTCTTGCCGGCCTGCTTGAGGTTGATAAACTTCTGTTGTAGCTCAAACTGCGCCACAACTCCATAGTACTTCGTCTTGAATCTTGCTGTAAAATCGTCCCAAGCAACGGGACGTCTGATACCTACTTCCTCTGATTCCCACCAATCACGTGCGAGATCCTGAAGTAACAACTTCACCTGATCCACACGTTCTTCTGCCGGTACCTTAGCCGCCGTCAAAATAGCCTCAATATCCTTAAGCCATGCATCTGCTGAGATGGCATCCTCCGTTCCTTCAAAACGGCGGGGGTTGAACTTGCAAAATCTGGTTGATGCTCCAGAATCCGGCCTTGCCCCTCCTTCCAAAGCTGTCTGCAATCCTTGGTTGAGTAGTACGTTCTGCTCTTGCAACTGAGCGTGCATGCGCTGCTGGGCTAACATCTGATGTTGTTGAGTAGCCATCATTCCTCTCATGATCTCCAGAAGGGCTGGTGTGTCCATCTCCGCAGGGGTAGGTGGAACTGTTGGTGGTGGTGGAATATCCGGATACTGCGGTCCAGCTGCTGCTTCCACTATCACTTCTTCCTGAGTAGCCTCCTGAGTTAGTACTGGCTCTTGTTGCTGACCATCCTGGTCAGGTTGTCCATGTTGCTGTCCATGTTGTTGCTGTCCAGCTCTGACAGGTGCGGACGAGGTGCCCCTAAGAAAAGGGACAAGAGAACAATCAAACGACCGGACATGAAGGATCAACAAAGTCAAAGGATACTGGAATGTCAAGCTAGAGTTGAGAGTAACGAATCATGAGATCAAGGGGAAACATGTGTGATTGAGACATCCTATTAAACACCCAACAAGTCTGAAATCAGACCTACATGGGCCACCACTAAAACCTTGTCACGCCCCAGAACCAGAATACTGGAGAGCGGGGGAATGACTCAGCCAGCTACGTATTACGGGTAGATGAATACCGTATAATACGATCAATGCTGTCTAAAAGACAAGGGGGTGCATACTACAAGAAAGTCTCACTATGGTCATTTCACATCTATTGTCTCAATCATTCAAAACAAGAAACAGAAATAGAGAACATGTAAGATAAAGCAGTAAGGCGTCCCAAACGCTTAGTCAAAATGTTCTTGAGATCTGGCTTTACAAAACATAGCCAGATGGTATAGTAACATGTACACAATTGTTATCAGCTGCAGTCTGACTTAGTTACAATTATGCAAAAGTAAGTACAAGACAATCCGACTAACATGTCGGTGCCAAACGGCTAAGTATAAAGTAAATAACAAAACGAGCGGTGAAGTAAGGAACCCACTCGAGTCCTCCTGCGATCATTCCCCTAGTATTGACCATCTTGGAGGTAGAAGTAAGCTGGATCCTCGGGGACTGGCTCTAAATCTGGCCATGCAAAACCAGAGAGGTTAGACCTCTAATAGCAAGTACCACAAGGAAGCACGATATGAAGAATGGAGCCAGTAATAAGAGAATATGATAATAGATCTCTGCTATCTACTAGGACTCACACAACATCACGACACTTCGAACCAACCTCCCAACCAAACAAGGACAGAAGTTAGTCCGTCATGTCCTGACATTCTGATCATCTCAGTTAGGCAACAGGGTAGGTACAGTACACAAACAAATCATCTTGAACGGCCAATCAACTACTACGGCTTGCTATTGTGAGTCCCAAGTTATCCTGGAATTATGCAAATAGGGATTCCTTAGTTCTTACTATGTGCAAGCAAGGCTAGTCTATCCAATCAATCAATTGCGCCAATCATGTAATTAGACGAGTCCCAGCGGGACACCCGTCGTTAATATAGCATGTACAATAATATAAGCAGATACTGTTTCCTGCCCGTGTGACAGATTTACAGTATCTGTGGGAACCAGCCGGCCCGTCGGGCACTTAATAGTCCCAAGGGGGCTGCCATGTAAGAACTCGGGAATCCATTCTCTCCATGCCATCATTATTTTATTTAACTTAATAGTCTCTACGTTGAGTGAAGTTCCATGCCGTGGATCATGGTCATTCAAATGAGTACTTTCGTACGGGGTACGATATGCGCAACTCTACAACGATACCCGTGCGGCTAGGTTGTAGGTTTTACATAGCGTGATGCAACAATCAAATCTGACCACGGAGTAATCATGCCTTGACCATAAAGTATACATGCTGTTTTTGTAAGATAGATAAATAACTAACTAAATAAATAATTTGAAGCCTGCATGTGCCTGTTATGCCAATATTCGGAATTGACTAATCGAGTACAATAGTTCATTACATGAACGTGTCTCATTCATTTCATTCAATAAGACGACTATCCAGTCTCTTAGTTCCAACTAGGAACGCATGATCAATTTAGTCAAGATAACCATTATCATCAATGGTGACAAGGCATGAAAGTCAAATAGTATTCAGTGGAGTCGAGTCTACGACTCTCAGGGTTAAGTTCCAGTCAATCTGGGTATCTATGACTCAATTCACGACACATGGTACATCTTACGTGACAATCTATATTTAACAGAAATATTAGCATATCATGACTATATCAAGTTTATGCAAAAAGGTGTAAGGATATAAAATGGACGTTAAACATCTAATAAGATATCCATATGCAGGGCTATAGAAGATCCAGGATAAGCAGGCTACACTCATGTCAGCCTACGCTCAAGTCAACGTACGCTCAGGTCAAGCTACGCTCATGTCAAGCTACGCTCAAGTCAAGCTACGCTCAGGTCAGCGTACGCTCAGGTCGGGCTAGCGTATGGAAGACATACGCTCAAGTCAGGCTAGCGTATGGAAGACATACGCTCAAGTCAGGCTAGCATATGGACTCGCCTACGCTCCTTGTCACCCAAGTCAGAGTATGCAAGACATACGCTCCCAAAAGGCAGCGCATGAGATCCATACGCTTCCAAAAGGCAGCGTATGGGGACTGCGCTGCACTAAAGAGCGCGCGCAACTCAATGGCACAAGCTAAAAAGCTCGCGCACTGCTCACTGTCTTCTCCAAAATAACATGAACTCCATGGTTTGAACCCAAAGCTTCAAGAGTCCATAACTTGGTCAAAATAAGTCCGAATCCAACTTTGCAAAGGTCAAAATTGGGTAGAATAAAATTCTCTACCACATGGAACCATCAAAACTTGAAAACAAAGAAGTTTGATAGATCAAAACCACCAAAATCCGAAAATAACTAATTTCTAGATCTACTAAAAATGAAACTTCAAAACGAGAAATGCCAAGTTCTAAACTCTCTTAGAATCACAAGGGAAAGAGAATGGAACCATAAAAATGGGTCCTCATGAAGAAGCAAGATGTACTTGCCTACGTTTTGGTAGATGGAGGGAGTGATGAGGAAGAAGAAGAAGAAGAGTGATGGTGAAGGAAAATAATGAAGAGAGAGAAAGGGGGGTTGGCTTTAAATAAAAAGGTGGTGGTAGGTGGGGGTGTTAGGTTTGGTTCATGATGAACCAACTAACTAAACCAAACCAAGCCGAACCCAAGTCTAGCTAAAGCAGAGAAATAAAAGCAGAAAGTAAAATGCAGATAATTAATTAACATGTATTTAAAGGAATTTAAATATAGGATAATACATGATAAATATTAAATAAATACATTTAAGCAGTACATGTATTAAAAATACGTATACTGGGAACGGGGAGTGACAGTCCGTCTTCACCACAGGCATCATAGACAACTGCCTCCAACGTTGATCGACTGCTTCAACTGTAATAGGAATGGATTGACGGCGATATTCATTAATCTGATGTGCACAAGGGAGGCCCAGTGTATGTCGATGTACACACCCGCAAACCTCGGGATCAAGTCCGACAAACTTTGATCTTTCAATCTCATCAGCTATTAAGGACAACGACTTGTGAGATACCACGCGCATTAAAGCATTTAAGAGTACTTCCTTTCTATGCTCATGCTTGACTATATTCAAACTCATCTCAAATGATGCCTTAATTTCATTCACCGTCCGGTCTACTGATAAATGTATAGCTTGCCAAACAGAGACGAAGTTGTCGAGAGATGATTTTAGGTGCCTCTTCAATAAAGAGTGTGCTCCTTCGACACGGTTGGTAGTTGTCGTGCCGTAATGCTTCACCACATTCGACCATGCTAAGACGAATTGTTCTTTGTGAGGTTCAAGCCATGTATCTTTGATGTAAGAAATACATGCCGGCTCCCTCGCCTCCCACTTTTGCTTGAACAAGTACCATGCGGCGTCATAACTGGCAATCGTAGATGCTCGCCACACACAATTCCAATCATTGTAGAATTCGTCAAAAATCTGCATGTCGATTTTACCATCCTCTTTCCGAAACTTCAACTTACATTGGGCTTGAATATTACGATTGACATGCCAAGTGCATAGCAATGTATCCGCTTGAGGAAAAACAATACGAATAGCATTAATGAGGGCGTACTCTCTGTCGGTAACAAATACTGACGGCTCTCTGTATGACCAGTGTAAAGTGTTTTCAGTTTCTCCAACGCCCATGTGTAGTCTTCAAGCTTCTCACTCTTCATGAAGCAAAAAGCCACTGGAAATGTTTTCCAAGTAGAGGTGAACCCGACAACATGAAAGAGAGGCATCTTGAACTTATTTGTCTTGTACGTGCAATCAAGGACTAATACGTCGGCAAAGGACCTGGCCAAATTTGTACAATCAGGATGAGCCCAAAAGAGTGATAATACTTCATTACTCTGGGGATGTCTTCTATGGAACTCAACATAATGATTATCGGCAAGCAACTTGAGCACTTCTTGCATCGACATTCTTGATTTCGTCCGGACAACGTTTGAAGAAGCTAGGGCGTTGTATATTGACTTCATTGTAGACATGTTCTTCTCATCTTCATGTCGTATGACGGAATATATTTGTCTCGGTGCAACTCCGGAGGTGGACAAGTCTTCGACTATCTTCTTCTCCGTATTGTTCAACCGTCCGACATACGGATGACCCAATAGTGTCTCGGCAAACTCATGGTTGTGTGTTCCATTCTTCACTTCTACTGTCCATTTCCCCTCTTCTTCGTTTCTGATATGTATCGTGAATGGACAACCACATTTTCTCGTTCTAACATTTCTTCTTGGAACTTTACTTTGGATAACTGTGTTTTTCTTGTGCGTCCTGAACACACCACCTCTTTCACAGCCCACCACCACAGTTTGTCGTCCCGGTCGATTTCGGGCCGATCTGGATATCACTAGAACAATGTTGTTTTCCCGTCCCACTTCTCGACACCAGTGTACCGCACCCTCGCTTGATTCAAAACATAGATCGGTCCAAAATAAATGGGCTACATTGACTGCAATTGGAGCCGGTACCGCAAAATCGGAAGATCTCAAGTCCTACAATAAATGTTCTTTGGTTAGTACAATTAGACAAAATCCTAAAGTAAATAGGTTTCATAGATTAGGCCCGTGCATAAGATTGGTGTCCATAAATAGCAAATTGTGCTAATAGCAAGACCGTCTTCTGTGAAGGACTGCAATAAAACTCTGCATTCTAGTATCATAGACTAGGACTGCCATAGTGGTGGCAGTCCTTCACAGAAGAAGGACTGCCAGGACCCTGGCAGTCCTAAATATTTATAGGACTGCCAGGGTCCTGGCAGTCCTTCTTCTGTGAAGGACTGCCACCACTCTGGCAGTCCTAGTCTATGATATGGACTGCCAGAGTGTTGGCAGTCCTCTGTGTCACAGCACGATTTTAGGTCCGATGACAAGTTCAAATGTAGTTACCAAGAGAGCTTCCGATGCATCAAAGTTGTCTTCGGACGTTGCGGGAACGTGTTCTTCAGACGTGGCAGGAACGTTTGATGATCCCGGTTGATCCATGTTCAATAATTTTCTATATTTAACACATAATTCAACTTTAATATGTGAAATTCTTGTTTAAAACATGTAACATATTATAGTTCGATGACTTACCAAAAATTTGGAGAAGTCAATGACCTAGAGTTGAAGGAGAGAACAATTTGCCAAAAATGTAGGGAGAAAAGAAAAGAATTAGGGTTTTAATTCTTTGACCTAAGAGAAGAGAAGGAGAGAAGAAAATAGTTGAGGGAGAAAAGAAAAGAGAAGGAGAGAGAATGAAAATTGGTATTTATAGGTGTACTTGGACTAGCCCCTAGCAAAAATTTTGGATGGCAAACTTGTAATAAACTTGAACTATTTTGGGCTAGCCCCTAGCAATTTTTGTAGTGCCCATGGAAATTACCATAATTCGATCATTTCACCAAAGAGTTGACACCGGTTAACAGCAAAGTTGGATTAGAGGGTAATTTAAGCATTTTCGTAACCTTTTGGGTTTTTTAAATCAGGAAGTCTTTAATTGCGTTTTCGTGGGGTTTAAATGCACTTTACCCATAGATGAATGAACAATCCCCCACCCCTTTCCCAAGCAGTGAGAAATAGATGGTGACCTAGAGGCGAGCCATGGGATATTCAATGATGACATGGAAAGGAACAAATAATTGTTAACTAATTATCTGACTAAACAAGTCATAATTACAACAGGAACACATTTTCAATAAAATTTAACAAATTATGACCATGTAAGAATGATCTAGTGACAAAATTGAGCACCATGTTAGAATGATCCAGCGACAAAATTGAACAAGTTCAAGATTACAAAAAATGAAGACCTCTTAAACGCTGTGTAAATGGCAGGTCTACAGCAAAAAAACCACAAGATCATTCAAATGATAATATTGTTTTACAAATAAAGATTAATTGCTTTCTACCCGCGGCTTCTTTGCGGCTTTTTCCGAGTTCAAGTGCAGGTCTTCGAAACTCCAACCCGGAAAATCTGACTCGGAAAATAAAAGGCTAGGCGTCACGCTGTAGAATGCAACGGGGACTTGTTTGATTCTCCTCCGTGTCTGTAAACAGTATAGAAGGAATTATTGAATTCTCAGTAACAACAATATCTACATATTTGATTAAGGAGTAATACTATTCGTCCCTCTGAATTGTCCCTTCAAACCATCCCTCCCTACGTGACAGCTGACGTGGCATGTTAAATAATATTATGTGTCATCTAACATAGCGGTTAACATGAGAAATTTTAACCCAAAATATTAATGACCCAGTTTTTTTAATGTTAATGTTAACGTTAATGTTAATGATAACATTAATTTTAATGTTAATATTAATGTCAATATTATTGTTAATGTTAATATTAATTTTAATGTTAAAATTAATTTTAATTTTAATGTTTATTTTAAATCTGTCATGTCAGTTGCCACATCAGCTGCCACGTAAGGAGGGATGGTTTGGAGAGATAATTTGGAGGAACAAATAACATTATTCTTGATTAAGAAACATGAGTAATATGAACTGTAGATTTTACGTGGTATAAAAATAAACATGTTATCATATTGATTAAACGCTAACCTCCTCTCTGAATATTGTAGCATAGGAACCGGAACTGAAATCTGCAACCGTGATTTCAGAAGTTTTGGCTCGTACAGTCAAATCATTCTCCAGCGATGCGACAAATCTGATTTTTTTTTGTTTTTGTTTTAAATTTAAGCACACAGATGAAAAACTAAACGAGGGCAAGGTAGAAAAAAAAAATCAGGATACCTGGAGACTGCCGGACAGTAATGATGACGAAGAGTATCAATTTCCCACAAGGAACTACCTGCGGAAATTAATTTCCATTATTAGTTTTTTATATGCATTTTTTGTCAGGAATTCCGCACCAAAGTTGGAACATCATTTTGGAGACTCTTGCAATAAGTTTGCTATGAACAACAATTTATTATACAATATACATGCACAATAAGTACAGTCAAAATTATGAGGGATGCTTCATGTGAACTGCGAGAACAAGAAATTTCACGTGATTAGATCCCTACTTCACTAGGAACATTATTTTCTAAAGAGTACATATTGTCTTAATCATTAGTCCAAGAATTACTAATCATTCAACCAGTCAAACAATGATTCTAAATTTTAAGCAGACACCTGTTTGCTAATACATATAAATAGGTAGAAAGCTCCTTCAGGAACCAACCAGAGGTCTACTCCTTTATAAACCTCAAATAGACCGACAAAGGAATGTAAATAAATTTAGTAATGGAGAGCCTTTTGGTTCTCTCTTAATTCTGACCTCATATTCGAGCTTGGGATACCATTCTTATATATTTTTCATAAAAATAAACTAAATTCAGAATTTACACTTGGGTTCGTGCAAGATACAAATTGAAAGAAAGATACTGGTTATTGTAGATGAAAATTTATGGCATACAAGGTTCTTAGGTAGCTACAATCATGAGTTTGGTTTTAGTCTCGATTCTGAATTATTATCTTTTAGGCAAAAGCAATTACAATGAGAATTTCTTCTCTAGATTTTGTAAATGAATGTATGGACTCGCATTGACGACAACTATAGAAGAAAAGGTTTTGTTACAAGAAACACTCTTAATTCATTCCATTAGGAAAATAATGATATGCTACTTTGTTTCGCTCTTGGAGCTAAAATTCCTTTCTTCAACAAGCACACTCGTACCATTCTTACCATCAATTCAAGTAATGTGACTGTTTTTCCCTTGGAGCTAAGCTGCTAAGGTGCCTTTTTTTTCTATTAGAGCTCGATCGTGAAGAATACAGCTAGTTGCGTTGATGCTGAACTTAAGGTATAAGATTTTTTCTTGAAAGCAAATATATATATATATATAGCGGATCCGCAACCATTGGACCGCGCCATCAAGGCAAGTAATATGAAGTGACTTTGTTTCGCTCTTGGAGCTAAAATTCCTTTCTTCAACGAGCACACTCGTACCATTCTTACCATCAAGGCAAGTAATGTGAAGTGACTGTTTTTCCCTTGAGCTAAGCTGCTAAGGTGCTTTTTTTTCTATTAGAGTTCGATCCTGAAAAATACAGCTAGTTGCCTTGATGCTGAACTTAAGGTATAAGATTTTTTCTTGAAAGCAAATATATATATATATATATATATATATATATATATATATATATATATAGCGGATCCGCAACCGTTGGACCGCGCCATCAAGGCAAGTAATGTGAAGTGACTTTGTTTCGCTCTTGGAGCTCAAATTCCTTTCTTCAACGAGCACACTCGTTCCATTCTTACCACCTAGGCAAGTAATGTGAAGCGACTGTTTTTCCCTTGAGCTAAGCTGCTAAGGTGCTTTTTTTTTTCTATTAGAGTTCGATCCTGAAGAATAACGCTAGTTGCCTTGAAGCTGAACTTAAGGTATAATATTTTTTCTTGAAAGCAAATATATATATATATATATAGCGGATCCGCAACCGTTGGACCGCGCCACCGGTCCCCCCACCCCCCCCAACCCTCTTCCGCGTGCGCGATCGAACGGTCACTGACCCGCGGGGCTCCCGATCCGGATCCACACACACACACACACAGTACTTTATTTCTCATAGCAGAAATAATTATCTTAATTCTCCTTAAAAGTTCATGGAAAGTAAAGGCTATCAAGAATCTAAGGTTGTAATCTTATCAAATATGTGGATACTCTAATACTCAACATATACAGCTTGTCATGTTTTTGTACTCTAATTATCTTCATTCTCCTTAAAAGTTGATGGAAAGTAAAGGCTATCAAGAATCTAAGGTTGTAATTTTATCAAATATGTGGATACTCTAATAATGCTCAACATATACAGCTTGTCATGTTTTTGTACTCTATAATTATCTTCATTCTCCTTAAAAGTTCATGGAAAGTAAAGGCTATCAAGAATCTAAGGTTGTAATCTTATCAAATATATAATGTGGATACTCTAACACTCAACATATACAGCTTGTCATGCTTTTGAACTCTATAAAGCAACAGTATGTACCAAAGAAATACCGAGGATACCCTTTTACTGAACAAATAAAGGTAGGAAATCGAAATGACTCTTAAAGGGTATACTATATAGTGACTTAGGATGATTTGTGACTACATTATAACTATACTTGAATGAGTTAGGATAATTGGATATAAATCAGCAAACAATAAACCTATATCTTGATAACCACTAATATGGGCTTTTAATCCTTGGACGTTACATAATTCATGTATTAGACAAATAAGGAAAATACGTATCGTCATGTATAAACAATGCATTTATAATATATTTAAGATGGTTAAGAAACTCACGCATTGCATTCGACTTGACAGGGTCACTCTCATCATTTACAAAAGGATCAAGCCCATGCTTCTTGCTATGCGTAATAAGACCAACAATAGATTTTTCTGCAACTTCAGCAGATACATCACCTCCTACTGAAGCTTCTCCGTCAACCCCGTCATCCATTTGCTGCAGAAACACAAGCAATTGCAAGTACTTAACAAAAGAGGCAGGAAACTCGATGACGAGGGATCCTGAGGGACCACTGTCAACTCATAACACAGTTCAAATTAAAAAACTCTCACATAATCTGAAGAAACAGAATACAGGAAGTACTTATGTGGACCAAATACCTTACGGCAAAATAATTAGAAATGTCTTGAGAGTTGAGGTGGAGTATCTTTATGTTCTCACAATTTTCGAGATAGCAGTATGAATTAGGAAAGTGTACAGTTACATGAGGTGTATCAATGTACATGGTATCAGTAGAGGCTTAAGCGCCCTATATATAGGGCATTTAAACCTATGAAGCATAACTTCAATCAACAACTAAACTTATATATAAGGTCATAAAAACTTTGTCAACTCTTTTCACAGCTTTCATATACTCCATACCAATCCCATTCTGATGGGAAAAGATTGGAGAACGATTTTGAATGAACAACAAATTTTACCTCGATATTTGAGATGGCATAACAGTATAATGTTGACAGTGGAAAAGAGAGAGAGAGAGAGAGAGAGAGAGAGAGAGAGAGAGAGAGAGAAAGAGAGAGAGAGAGAGAGAGAGACCTGATGAACCAAAAAGTTGATAGATGGGTGCCTCCTCAATAGATTGTGAATTAGAGCAATTATAACTAGCTCTCCTGAAGGCGGCACTGAAAG
The DNA here is from genome assembly GCA_029216955.1 of Iris pallida. Taxonomy (NCBI): domain Eukaryota; kingdom Viridiplantae; phylum Streptophyta; class Magnoliopsida; order Asparagales; family Iridaceae; genus Iris; species Iris pallida. Next base: position 120,033 of record JANAVB010013284.1, read on the forward strand.
GGCCAATCTACTCAATTTCTTCGCAAATGCAGCAGCAAGATATGCTGGAAGATGTGATGATTTTAAACATGTGTCGAGGAGCTACAGCAGAAGATAAGAACAATGTTAATGAACACCTATACATTTAGCACACTGCATAAGTAGGAAACACATCATCTATGATTACAGAGAACTACAACATGCTTTTAATAAGTCATGTATTCACTGAAACAGCTAAAAGTTTGGAAGAAAGAACATGGTGGCAATGAGCCATTAGATATGCTTGAAGAAGCCAAACACACTACCAGAAAATCATGTAGAGTTAAAAGAGTTCTTTAGGGCACTAAGGCTTGGTTTGGGATTCTTCCTTATTGTTGGCTGCTTCTGCTTTTTCTCTTGGAAAGCAGTCCAAGGCTGTTTGGTACAACAGCTTACCAAAAAAACTTCTCAAAAGCTAATTCAAATTTGGGGCAGCTTTTGACAGCAGCCTCCCCACCTGCTGCCAAAAGTTGCTTCTACTGTGGGATTTTGGAAAGCAGCAGCAATCTGAAACCAAGCCTAACAGTACTCAGAAGTAACAATATACAATATTATTCAGCTGTTGGTGACGTGTTATCAGCAACTTTTACTAGTTATTGGTGCTATACCAGTTTTACTGGCATGATATTCAACTGATGATCTAGAACTGCTATCAGCGTAATAAAATTTAAATCTAATCTAACAAGAGAAAAGGTGAGGAAAAGAGAAAAGGTGAGGAAAAGAAGTGTGTGATGGAGATCATAAAAAGTCATAATTGTGTCCTAATTAGCTGTTTAGTTTCCTATTCCAACCTTTGGGCTAACCGTAGCCCTTAAAGATGGGGAAAAGGAAGAAAGAGAGGAATAAAGAGAAATAACCAATTTATATATCCAGGAACAAAGAGGCAAGAGGGTGTCGCCGGGAGCAACCACAAGGTTTGTTGCTTGCATCCTGGGCATGCAGGTTCAAGCCTATATATATATATATATATATATATATATATATATATATATATATATATATGAACCTTGATATCGGTATTGGACCCTTCCTATGAGTATCGAGATCGACGGTATCGGAGTTTCAGATCAGAGTATCAGATTTTTTTGGTATCGGAAAACAGATAATTAATAATAAATTATGAAAAATTTTGAATTTTTAAAATATATTTAAGCATAATTTATTTCCTGTGTTGTTTCTTAGTTATTTTGGAATTAAATGAAATAATAGTTACCCTTGCCGATTGGTTTACCTGCGATATATAAGTTTTTTTTTTCTTTTATATGCTTTTACATCCTTGATGATTGGTCTTTTTCGTTCAAATTTGAATGCCAATTGACTGAAAAAGAGGTCCAACGATGTCGGTATCAGTCACTATCGGCCGATACTGCAAACTATACACACACGCGCACGGGGGGTTGGGGGGGGGGGGGGGGGGGGGGGGGGGGGGGGGGTGGTTTGTTTAAGGCTGTCTACACCTTGACCCCCTTAGCCCCTGCGTAAGTGGGAGCTTCGTGTTACTGAGACACCATTTAGTGAGTTACCACCAGCCATCATAGTTCTCTAGCTTTTCCTGTTAACCGCTACCACTTCCCTCTCCGAGGTTCTCCCTTTCCGGGTTACTGAATTAAGGTTCAGATTCAACAAAGGAGAGAAGCTTGAGGGCTATATCGTTATGGATATGGACCTCGAACGGTTATGCAATCTTGCAAGACAGCCAGAAATTAAGTTAGGTTGGAAATGATGAGTTCAAGTCAGAATCATTTCAAATTGAACCAAAATCAAAATGAATTCAGTGATTTATGTTTTGGTTATAATCCATATAAATGTGTCAAATGACTAGCAATTTACGTACAAAAATAGGAGTTTCACTTATTAATCATATAAACAAACTGTTAGTTTTCACAATATTACTCTATTTCCTTATTTTTGCACATATTATCCAAGAAGTTATATGCTATGATTTGCATTCTTTCCTCACATATCTTACTTCTTGCTAAGACTTCTCTAATAAATCTGATTAGGTAAAAAAAGGAAGCATATCCATAGCAAATTTAATTAGTTGTCACATAATCACATTAATTGATCAGTTAATCATTATTGTTATATATTTTCTCCTTTTACTTGCAAAAAATAAGATATGAAAGTCCTGTACATAGCTGCTGAAAGTAAAACACTAAACAAAGGGCGAAATTGAGATGAAAACTGAGATTTCAAACCTTGTTTTAAACAAAATATTCTCAAGAGTTGACGACTGGAATTGTTAACTGGTTTGTGATCTTGAGCAAAATGTATAATGATAGCCTATTTCAACAATAAAGATATACTGAAGAAACAAACAAGTGCAGTAATAATAAGAATAAAAGGAAAACTTATGTGTTTTATTTAGGAGAATGTCATCTAATAATCATTTCAATGATCAATAACTCGCAACATAACTCGATTCCTCTACAACAAGCTTCAGGATATTATGAAAAAAGAACTGATTGTGATGATAGAACTTACTGGAAAAAACCGCGCCCGATGTTTTGCCATAAAAACAGCTGGCGTCAATAGCACATAAAGCTTTTCGTAAAATTTGGGGTACTCAAGACCATGTTCTGTCATAAGAATGAATAGGCCATTGAGCGCCATGACACTGATGACACCCCCAATATCATATGACCTTGTCAAAAAGTCGCTGCAAATGGTGACATTGAAACAATTAGACTTCAATCAGCTCAAGGATAACCAGTAAGAGAAAAGGAAGCTCAGCTTATATCTCACCACAAAATAGCAGGATCCGAGATATAAGGAATTACATTCTGATGGAGAGTAGCAAGGACCTGACGTTTGAAATGAATAGTGATTACTAAGAATAAGGAAACGGATTTCATGTGATAAGACTGTATGCATATGATCACAACAATTTCATGAAAAAGCAACATAAGATTATCCCAATTATTCTAGCTCGTTAGCTACATTTGATGAATAATACCAGATACCATGAGAGTGCAAAACAGCACTAACAAAATTTCAGAAGAAAAAACATGCATTTGATATTTTTGACGATTTCTTATAATAGTATGCCAAAACGAAACAAAAAGTTGTGGAATAAACTTAGGACATGATGTGCGGAGAGCACCTAATATACAACAACAACAACAACAACAAAAATAAAACCTGTATCCCAATTTGTTGGGGTCAGCCACATGAATCTTTTTTTTTCATTCAGCTATGTTAACAGCCAGAACACTTACTATAGTATTAGTATTGTTAAAAAGGTTTAAAGTTATTGGGTTTGAATCCCCCATTCCACCAATTAAATGGTTTATATTGTCTAACTTTCCACGTGTGTTCCTCCTGCCGCTGGGCTTTAGCCCAAGTGCATGCTATAGGCTCATCCACGTGGCACATCCTAGATTATTGTAATCCCGACCCACATGTGACAGGGGTGTTAAGAGGTTTAATATAGAAATATGGCCTATTCCTATCGGCTCGAGCTTTTTGGAAAATTGGTTAACAAGTATATAATAAACTAATATAATTTCTACTCCAAAAGGGCAACTCGATGTAAATAGACCTAATTAATAAGAGAAGTATACAGAGTAAGAAAAGGGGAAATGTTCTGACATGAAATATAATTGATTCATCCATCATCTTGACGACATGACTGCAAAGTCTACAAAAGGCTTATGAAGTAAACGCGCAGCAATATCATAGAAGCAATTATGACAAGATCAGTCAACTATTACCATGTTGAACAATAGTTGACATGATAAGAACAATACATGCAGGCCATGCAAAACATAGACGCAAAAAAAAAAAAAAAATCACAACAAAATCAAACTGCCCAAACTTTGGAAGAGAAGTGTATTCACCAGTTTCAGAATTATAAAGCTGACAGCATATAATAAGATCAAGATGTTGGAAAGAAAAATATTTATGTAGCCTTAATTAAATGCCAAAGTAGAGAACTGCAGGTTTCCATACCTCCTTGTACACATCAAGAGGAAGAGATAGTTTAAGAAAGGATAGCCAAGCTTTAGAAAATTTCAACTTATACTTTTTCACAATATGAGCCACAGAAGAGGCCTAAAGAGTGGAAATTAGAAATGGATTAGAACAATGAACAGAAATAAACAAATATAGACAACATATAGAACTAGAAGGTTTTTAATGATAGAAGAGAAAAACAAGTAGTAGACGAAGATTATATGCTGTTTTTTAGCAATCATTTTTAATTGGCAAAACAATCTTGCTAGTATTTGGAACCATGTCTATCACAGATTAATGATTTGCTATGATCATGTCTTTGTTTAATCAAGAGAAATAGTATGCCTCTGCCAATCACCAACCAGATTGGTATTTTTAGAATCAAGATTGCATTCAAAGCAAAGGCAAGCTTCTGAAAATTACCTAAGTGGTTGACTTTTCAAAATAAACCAGATTGATATTTTAGAATCAGTATCAAATTCAATGCAGTGAACTTTTTGAAATTGTCTACAAAATAAGTGGTCTATAATTATGTCCGCTGAGAATTCCTGGTCGAATGACTAGGATCGGTTAATGGAGCAAAGAAATGTTTTTTTTAGCAAAGAAATGTTTGATTATACCCAAAATGAAAACTAAATTTTAAGAGTGTTGAGGAATGGCTTCTTGTTTCCTAAATTGTAACATTGTTACTGAAATCAGTCCGACTGCCATTAGACCCGTTACCATAACAAAATTTTGGATGGATACATCTTAGCGGCTGGCTCAATTGGATGTCAACTGCGTTATTCAATTGTATGAGTGGCTGGATCTAAGGTCACAGAGACACCAGTCAATGTTTACAAAGAAAACTAGAGCCCATGAATTTCTCTAACTGCCCCTCGACAAGCATTCATCTAGATCAGGTGTTGGTTCCTACTAACCAACTTTACCAAGGTATCTATCTATGAATTACTCAAAAGCAGAATAAATAAACTTAATTTCATGTGTGAACATTATTTGTTAGAGTCGTTAGAGTTAGTGGGTCTATGTAGTTAATTTCTCAAACTACTCAATGAAAGATATCCAAAATGTAGTTTTCTACATTTTATCAGAGCATGGTTCATCTTGGACCTAGCTATCAAAAATAAACCTAATTCCAAATCCTGCCAAAGCCTTAACCACTAGGTCAGTTCCTTTCCAGAACCCCACTCCCAGAAGTCCCTCATATTCCCAAAACAAAAAAACAAATTACCCAATTTCCCTAATGTCAAACTAAAACCAACCCCAAAAGCAACTTCTCTTCTTCTATAAATCTCTCTAACATTCAGCCACTACTTGGCAAGCCAGACAACCTAGAAGTAAGAATTAAGATTGGTACTGGAGCTCCCTCTTTCTATATTGTCTCCTCGTTGATTCATTGCCGTTGACGTCAACAGCACATTGTCAGCTCCTCCACGAACGCCTCCGCCAGTCAACCACCTCCCTAGCAGGATTGGACCTAGTTCTCAGTTGACCTGCCGACGTTGACGTCAACAGCACATTGTCGGCTCCTCCATGAACCCCTCAGCCAATCAACCACCTCCCTAGCAGGATTGGACCTAGCTCTCAATTGGTAGAGACTCGATACTTATTCCTAGCTTTATATTACCTTATTATATGTACGTTTGACATGTTTTTAATGTTTAAATTGATGATTGTCGTTTCATAATTGTTAAATGGAAGCTAATTGGCACACATACACATATATACATGATCTATTTATAATTCATTTGAAAAAATGTATTCCTTTGAATTATTAATATATTTTTAGGGAAAAACAAGCTTCTACTAAGCAATCGGATTACTCTTCCAAATAGGAGTAATTTATCCTTGTTAAAAAGTAAGTCAAGTGCTCAAAGAATATCCTTTTCCTGGAATTCATTACTAAGAAGTAACAGAATATAGGTATACAATAAAGAAATATGTAAGGCTTGACAAATAAAATACTGTCAACTTTGTAGTTTTAAAAGTGACACAAGATATGATTCCTAATACTGCCAAAGTGCAGCCATCATATGGTATTGGATTCTAACTCCAAGAAAAGCAGACCATTTGATGCAAGTTTGGTCTTGGATTTTGGTTTAGCTGCCCGGACTCCTCATCCAAGACTATCTCTACAAGGATAGAAGTAAAGGGATTGAATCGAACAATATATGATGGAGATGCAGCAGTGGGTGCACTTCTATGTGTGCGTGGGCTAGTTTAAGGATTGAAGGATTGCCTACAGGCAGGGGACAGTCTACTAGGCACTAAAAACATAAATCTTCTCTTTTTAACACAAATCCGGAAAAATATCATAAAGTACAAGTTAGGCAATTATTGAAAAACATATACTGTGACCAGAACTAGCAGCTTACTTTATTGTGCATATCATTTGACTTTTTAGTCTTCACATTCTCCTGCAAGGTGTTGGTTTCTGTTACTTCTTAGTTTTAAAAGTGACACAAGATATGATTCCTAATACTGCCAAAGTGCAGCCATCATATGGTATTGGATTCTAACTCCAAGAAAAGCAGACCATTTGATGCAAGTTTGGTTTTGGACTTTGGTTTAGCTGCCCGGACTCCTCATCCAAGACTCTCTCTACAAGGATAGAAGTAAAGGGATTGAATCGAACAATATATGATGGAGATGCAGCAGTGGGTGCACTTCTATGTGTGCGTGGGCTAGTTTAAGGATTGAAGGATTGCCTACAGGCAGGGGACAGTCTACTAGGTAGGCACTAAAAACATAAATCTTCTTTTTTTAACACAAATCCGGAAAAATATCATAAAGTACAAGTTAGGCAATTATTGAAAAACATATACTGTGACCAGAACTAGCAACTTACTTTATTGTGCATACCATTTGACTTTTTAGTCTTCACATTCTCCCGCAAGGTGTTGGTAGGTTGCTCACCTGCTTCTTTAGACGAAGGAGCTACATTAACACAAGAAAAGTGATAAAGGTTAGACAATCACAACTTAAAACTTCTTGATACAATTGTAACCAAGGAGAAGGCATGTAATTGCAGATATTAGAGAGTTGAACCTGGAGTCAAATCCACATAACTGTAAGGCTAGAAGTTAAGCAGTGAATTCTAGCAATCTACACATGAATAAGGACAGAAGGTACTCACATGACAAACTCGACAAAAACTAGAAGGACCAGATCAGTGCAACAATGTTCATAACTAGTTTGATTAATTAACAAATATTACTAAACCTATTCATTAAGAAATGATATACATCATTATCGGGAGCACATAAAAGGCAAGGCAAGACGATACAAATATTTGGTAACACACTCCTGCTCTCGCATTAAAAAATCAAGGTAGTGCAATCTAGGGTTCTGATATCTTTTGAAGACATTTAGAGAAATGGCAAATATTATATAAAATTACTAAACCTATTCATTAAGAAATGATATACATCATTATCGGGGGGCACATAAAAGGCAAGGCAAGACAATACAAATATTTGGTAACACACTCCTGCTCTCGCATTAAAAAAGCAAGGTAGTGCAATCTAGGGTTCTGATATCTTTTGGAGACATTTAGAGAAACAACAAATATTATATAAAAAAATAACAAGTTAACATAAAAATTTAACAAACTTACAAGCAGTTGTAAAATGAAACAAGTTAGAAACTACAACTCCTTTTACAATTCAATAGATAGTGACTCCACAAACATAGTTCAGTAACAAAAGATCATTAAAATTAACATTCATATAAAATGTGGGCACTACTACACCAAATGAAGAAAGCCAAGGTTTTGGAATATGCTGATCCTACTGGAAACTCTCTCTTATGGCCATTTAAGGTTGCAGTTACATTTCATCAGGGATCCATTTGCTGTTAGAGGCAATGAAGGAGCCAAACAGCTTGCTCTCCTAATGTACGTTTCCTCAAACGTGTCATTCATTTGGGGGCTCAAATAGGCATTTCTGGAATGCTAGGCTAACGAGTGTTCCGGAAATGGGCATTCAAGCAAACGCCCATTCCCCAAACTACAATCCAAAGTAAGCCTTAGTGATTAAAGGTAGATGAAACACAAAAGAAGTTTCCACAAAGTGATTGAACCCATACATAGAAGTACTGAAGTACCAATACACTTATTGGTGATTTTCCCAATCTGCAAACTCCACAATAGTCACACTAGCCAGGGGATGATGGAAGTTAGGACTAATGGAGAAAAGAAAACTAGTCCATCAAGCTGCAAGTTAATATTCGGAGAAGTTAATATTAGGGGGTTTCACACTTCACACACTCGATATTACATCTCACAAAACACTTCTAAACACACCATTATCCTTCCTAGTAAGCCTTGGGTTGATATCAACATGTACCATAGTTACAGGGATCACTCATACCCCCTTGAACCACGTTTGGGATCTTCCAATCTGGATCATGGTTCTTTTCCGACCCGGGGTCGCTTGGTTCGCGATCCGGAATGGGACATATAATGATCCAAAAAGATGTAACATAGATAATGGGATTATCTCATTTTCGGCCAGCTTCAGAGTAAACACGGTTCGCGGTTCTTTTCCGATCCGGGTCGTTTAGCTTGCAATCGGAACAGTGCATATAACGATCCAAAAACATGTAATATATAAAATGGAATTACCTCAGCTTTCAATCATCTTTCGGCTAAACACGAGCCAGGTGATTATAGGTGATTATAAACACGCTGGGTCAATATGATTCTAATACATATATAGCACATCAAACTCATTCATGAGTGATTGGGACCGTAAACAAGACGGGTCATTATGATTCTTAACTGTTAGCATTTGGATAAATTCAGATGTACTTTTTTCACTTGAGTCAATAATCAAAATTACTAATATATTTATGAATAATAATATTATTACAAACCAAGTAAAAAACTAATTGTACCACGATCCAAAATGATGATCCAACTTAACCTACCCTCATCGAACCACCGTATTAGATGAGTAACATTCCTGTACCGGATCCCCTACGGCAAAACTAAGACGTACTGTGTTCTTCGTAACCATACGGACCAAAAATGTAGATATGGGAAGAGTTGATAATTTATCCATGACATATTTCACCCCATGTAAGGAAATCTTTGATGTATCATATGTTATTAATTAATTATTAGAGCAAATATTCTTTTGTGTGGCATACCTGGATCTTTCATATCTAAGTAAGGACACTAAGTCCTTAAATTGTTTTTACAGAAAATTGTGTACTGCAATAGAAACCAAAATACAATTAAAAGTGCATAAAATCGGCAGAGAGTTAATTTTAGCTAAGGAAAACGTTTTTTTGGGTAGGTGGCGGGGCTACAGCTACTCAGTGGGACTTCATTGCATCTCGAACTGTCAACATATAGTAGCTCGTAAAATAGGTCAAAGGCAAAATTCTCTCTCTAGAACAGGTTAGGCCCAATCTATTCCTCACCTACTTGATCAGACTTCCCCACAATTCCATGGTACATCTAAGAAGATGATAATACCGAGTATTTGTTTTATTCAGAAAGAGGTGATCCAAGAAAACTTTGAATCTTCATGCTACAGGCTCAGAGTCTCGAAACAACAAGACAGGAGTAAACCACAAGAACTTGATTACTTGAATCACTTTAACAAGATCCTGCAATCCTACAAAGCCATAGCCAACAAGCTCATGACAAAAAGTAATTTTACGAAGGGCGACCTTTTAATGACCTACATTATGCAAAGGAGAGTTATGGATGGTTTTGCTCGTGTTCAACATTATCAACCTCACTATGTTAGGTGGTGATGAATTGAAGTTCATGGAGGTTCATGATAATCCACTTGCTGACGAATCAAAGCACTTGACTCATCATCATCATCATCAAAGCTTTTTTCCCATCAAAATGAGGTCGGTTATGATGCATAAGAAAGCTCCATAAAAGGTTTGGCAAAGTTTTCATGACCGACTGTCGGACCTCAACCTTCTATGTTGTTAGCTAAGATAGCTATGACATGAGAGGCCATGTTATATAACCTAGGCGGACATTTATAGGCAAGAAGCTTCATCCAAGTTCCTCTAGACTATAAAGAGTCTAGACACAGAATTTTCTATGGGAACTGCATTAATCTCCAAGAGACATTAAGCCAAGGAGTGAAAAGGAACGTCAATCCCATGGATAAAGCAAAGCACCTGACTACTATATTGGAGATATGATGGATGTTTTTACCATGTAGGCATGACGACGCATCCACCATGGTTAACTAGTTTGTAGACAAGGATGAATAATGATGGGTTATACTTCAATAAAGAGTAGCCATGATTGTCCAATAATCTATGTCATATAGCAATTAAAGCCGCCTCATAAGGAAACAAGTTCTTCCCTCATGGAATATTCTACAAATTCACACCATTCATATGGGATGTATGGCTTTGCTCATCAATTACACTTGATGGATCCATACATGCTTCCAAGGTTGTAAAGGGCGATAGGCTAGGCACTAGTTGGGCGGGCACGAGATGCCTAGCGCCTAGGCGGCAGGTTAAAACAAAAAACCCGGTGAAAAATGCGACAATTGTCCATAAAACCCCAAAACGCGCATAGTCGGAAGTATGGGGCACTATGCGGACGCCTAGGCGCTGTCTAGGCCAATTTTTAGAACAGTGCATGCTTCATCATAAAACAAGAAAAGATCAAAATACTCATTATTATGAGGGATCATGTTCCGTCACCTGGTCTTATGAACCTTGTGTAAGAGACTAAAGATAACACTTCAACTTATCATCTAGATACAAAATTTCCACTAAATATGACTGGAAGATGCAATACGTCGATAGGTCCTAGGACCTTCCAAAGACAATTAAGAAAGTACTGTTTAATGTCGGCAATTCTTCTCTCTCAGACAATCTTACCAATTCTTGTAGAACTAGTGCTCCCCTGAGCAAGGTTGTCAAACTCGAGATACTATCAAGGATCGTTCGAAGGGTGAACGATCGTAACTCGTGGGATCGTAACACGGATCGTAAGATCCCACCAGAAAGACAAAATATATTTAATATATATTATATATTATTTATATAACATAAATAAGAAAAAGTAACCTTAAAAACCAAAATAACCTTAATATAAAAAATGTCATACATGAATCATAAGTCACAAACTCGTGGGATCGTAACACGGATCGTAAGATCACACGCGTTTTCTCGCCGCGCCGGCCACCAATCTGCCTCGAAGCTCCGTATAAAACGCGTAGGATCGTACGATCCCACGATCTATCGCGCGAGTTTAACAACATTGCCCCTGAGCCTATTAATGTTCTTTTTATAGCTAGAGGAACCAATAAAACCACGATGATTACCAATGTTCAATGAGATGTTATATCACTGAACTGCACAATTCAATTATTTGATAACTGTTTTAGTTATCCTGACCCAATCTAGCCATGAGCATGACATAGAATAAAGTTTCGTTTTTAATCTATTATCCAATTTATTCTATTATTATACTTTGGGCTTATCTTTGGGGCAATGTCCACTTTTTTAGTTTTGACTTGGTTGAATTTCGACTACAGATTTGACTTTGACCATAATTCATGAAACATGAGATCCAATGATAAGAACAATTAGGGAGATATTGTTACCAAATGCATTATGACTAGCACCTGATTTTCAGCATACACACAAGTTTGTCATTCAGGAATTATTCGGCAAGGTTGGAGAGTTCTTAGTTCACCAAGAATTTGATGAATTCGGTACCATAGTCATCTTTTCGTAAAAAATTACAAGTACGAAAAAAAGTATTAAGAGATCAAAAAGTTATGTATAAGAGTTAAACATAAAAGAATTTCCACCATATATCCCCACTACATCAAGACTTGCATCAAAAGTTTTTTGGAATGTAAGCTCGACAATTTTTTCATACATCCCATTAGGTGGACCACTACTTAGGATATCTCCCGGTATGACCTATATGTCGGCCGCTATAAAGGTTTCAAGGCAAAACAACATAGTTTGCCTAACTGGTTCCGATTTGAGAAAACCGGCAATCCGGGTAATGTATGTGGTATATCGGGCATATCAAGTACTGTAATAGTAACCGATTTTTATGAACAATTGATCAACTGTTGGTTACATGTTAATAGCGACTATTTGGCTGCTTATTCGCAATTACGGCCGATTATTCGCAATAACGTAGGTACTTGGCTACCTAATAATCAAATTAAGTGACAGATCACTCGACCTATTAGTCGTAGATAAATCCTTCGGTAGATCAGCAATGATAGTGACACTTCTCTCCTCTCCTCTCCTTTATTAAAAAAACTTTTAAGTTACTCAATTGTTATAATTGATACTTATTAGTTATTAAATGTTACATATATATTAGTGCTTTGTTTCTTATTATACATGTCATATATAATATGAATGATTAGCATATTCCTCCATGGGATCATATCTCCCGATATGTCCGAGATATCGTCTGGTATCCGATTTACGACACGAGGATCCCCCAACTGGTAAGGACCAGTATCCGATATCAGGAAGCTTGAGAAGGATCATGAGATATTTAGCCTCTATAAATCTCTAACATCACAGGAAGAAGGGAGAATGTAACCACAGAGAATTAGCTCCTGGACCCCTCTCCTCTGCCTATCAGCACACAAACCACAAACTATGGGAGAGTGATTTCATAGAGAAAGCTTTACTTGGTTGATTTGTTGGCTACTTGGCTAATAAAAGCTTTTCAGAAGAAAAAAAGGGAAATTTCAGTCTGCATTACATGTGAGAAGAGCAAGAGGCATAACACCGCTAAAAAGGAGATGGAGGGCCCTTATTTCAACTTATCCGGTTGGGTGCAGGGGTCACAATGAAGGCCCAGGACCAGACAAGTTGGCTTGTATTGCACTTTTGTGCACGGGCTAGCCTGAATAAATCACGTTTAAATCGTGAAATTCTATTTATTTGGGGATACCACAAATCTTTGTGATTTATTCGCGTATTGACGAATTAATTGACTACATGTGTGATGAAGTATTCATAGCAAATATTATGAAATATTCACGGATAATGTGAGTCTGGTTTTTCAGAAACGATAAGATTTTCACCTTTAGGTTTCAGAAGTTCACATTGACTATTAATAATAAAAGGAGACCTTCAGCAAGCTAATATTACAATAGAGTATCAAAGAAAAAATATGCAAGCTAATATTACAATAGAGTATCAAAGAAAATATATAAGTTCTCGCCACGGTTTAAAGTATCGGCCGATACCGATCCGATACGGCCGATACCGATACGGTTTGGCATGTTCCGATCCGATACCGACCGATACCAAATATTGACCGATACCGACATTGGGGGTCTTTGTTCCGGTCAATTCGGCAAAGAAAATTAAACAAAAAAGACAAATCAACAAGGGTTTAAAGCATAATAAGGTTGTAGAAGCATGTAAAAGAAGAAAATCACATCTATTGTATGTAAACCAATAGATGTGAAGAAAATCACAATAGATGTGAAGAAAATCACATCTATTGTATGTAAACCAATCGGTAAGGGTGACTACTATTTCATTTAATTTCAAAACTACTAAGAAATAACACTGAAAATACTTAAAATTATGCCTAAATGTATAAAATATATGTTTTTAAATGTAAATAATTTATTAATAATTATTTGTTTTCCGATACCAAAGTCTGATACTCCGATACGATACCGCCGATACTACCGATATCGCCGATACCAATACTCATAGGAATAGTTTGATACCGATTCCGATACCGATATTGTGAACCTTACTTCTCGCGCACAAAAAATATTAAAGTATGACTTGTATTATAGAACATGCATTATGGACAATATAATCCATGCACTAAACGATATGTTGGGTTCCAATTGTTCAGCAACGGAAAGACGACAGGAATATATCTTATAGAAATATTCCAACATTTCTTTGCTTCAGATACAAAACTTCATTAGCATCAAAATATATACATTGACAGACAAGGCTTGTAGCATGCTCATTATTTCTCAAGAGTAGCAAATGCTTTCAATGTCATCAATATAAACAGAATTTTCATAAAAGTAAAGAAAATTAAACAACTTTTAATAAAGGGGCAGTTGTACAAGCCCGCTTGGCCACTCATGAGGAAGCAGCAGATGACTTGATTATCGTCTTCACCAATCAGACTGACAATTGTAAACAAGTAATGAAGAGAGAACACAATTTCCTTAAGATTCACAAAAGTACTGCTTTCATTGTACTACAGAAGTCAGACATAATCATACAGAAGTCAGACATAATCATGAAAGCCAAGAGAAGCACGCTCACCTAATTGACTCCACATGTCATAACTTGTTTGATCGCTCGGTATCACCATAGGAGGGATGCATGATAAAATATTGTATATTATGCGAACAGAATTTTCCATTCTGCGAGAAGAGTATATTATATAAAACAATATTATTAAGCACAAGAAAATGTAATATAAAGCGGAAATTAATGACATGACCAGAACAAACTTTCAGACAATATGAATTAATTAAATGGATTGAAAAATGAAATTCTGCATGAATTTATAAGCAACCAATTAATTTCCTAAGTTCTACATAAACTGTGTCACATCATTGTCTTAACAGCAAGTATCCGTCTTTAATTCCTAAAGTAATTGCCCAGTTGTTGCTGAAAACATGGGAGCCTGCTAGACACATCTCTACTAGGTTATAAAGTTAGGCTCCATTTATATTGTCCGACAATAAACCTGATTAATCCCTTTTAGTTTCTGATTTTGTTTCTAATTATAATAGAAACTATACTGTAGTTTTCTTTTCTTTTTTCAATTTATCATTTGAAATGCTCACTGTGAACCATCAATGTCTAGGAAATGAATATGTGTGCATGAAAATTAACTTGAACTTCAGAGCCCATCACAAATTCAATTTGGATGTAGGACATAAGGAAATTTCAAACAATATGACCGCATTTTCTTGTGAATATACTAAAATTTCTGTTAACCATATAACTGTAATTTGCAGCCATCGTCTTCCAAATAAATTTCTTACAACATACTGTTAAAGTTGCAGATAATGGCCCTCAAACCAATGTTAATTTCATACTAGTTATGGCCGTTAGTTGCAACATAAATATTGGTCCTTGCTCATGATACGGTTATGGCAACCAATATGATAATAATCAGTTTAAGCCAACCAGAAAAGTGCACATGTGCTAATTAGCAGGTGCAGGCCCACTAGGTGGGGTGGGCAGCCAACCCCCTCAATTTCCACATAATTTTTAGTTTAAGGGTATTGTAGCCCCCCACCCCCCAAGAAAAGGGTCCACCCTTGCTAACTAGGTGTTAGTGATTAGTAGCAAGCCAGTTATATTTTAATCAAGGAGCATATGTTGGCACCTATGTTGCACCAATAACCTATGCTGCACCAATACAGAGAAGGCTATATGTATGTATATATATATATATATATATATATATATATATAAGGCCGAGCTCGGTGACGCGAGCTTGTAACCCAAGTGTCGGGAGGGGGCAATAAAAGTGACAAGGACGACGTGAGAGAATGGGAAACCTGTATGGACCAGTTCGTGTGGGCACGGGAGTTGTGCAGAATGTGGTCGGACGTGTGGGGTTGTCCCTAGTTGGATGTCACTTTTAAAATATAATTATATATATATATATATATATATATATATATATATATTGGGCGATGATGAGCCTGGCCTGTGCGATGCGGGGCATCCACAACGTCGGAGGACTGACGAAAAATGGCCACGATCTGAGCTGGCGTGGGCCAGAATGGGGCGCCCCGTGCATGAAAACTCATCGGCTAGGGCGCCGCGCGGGTGGCCGAGGACCGACACCATTCTACCATGGGTATAAACGACGGCTGACCACGCGGCCCGTCGTGCGGCGCCTAATGGGCGTCGGGAAGACGTCGTAAGGGCGTCGTGCGCATAGAACGGGTGGCTGGACGGAACCGGCTGTCGAAGGCGTCGTGAAGACGTCGGGGACGCCTTCGGCGTCGTGGGCTAAGCGAGGCGTTGAGTTGCTGGCATCGAAAGACGTCGGCCGTCCCGTGAGGCTCTGGAGCACACGGACTGCGCGAGACGTACATGCCGGACGATGATGAAAAAGCCAGTGCAGACATGATCCGCACGAAGAGTCCGAAGCGACATGACGATCAGCTAAAAATCGTGTGCGAGGAGACACACGATTTAACTGAGCTCACACGTGCTGGAATATATATATATATATATATTTTTTTTTTTTTGGAAAAAGGGTAAATTTTATTCCATCAACGCAATAAGGTTACAACATAGATATACAATCCCAACTCAGGGGGACATTACTAGTACATCCGACTCAATGTTATGGAGGATGCCCCCCAGTGGGGTGGACAGTCCCTCATAGATGCGCCGGTTCCTCTCCCGCCAGACATGCCAAACTGATGCAGCAAGTCTCAACCTAGCACGCCTGGCCCAACTCTGCTCCTTGCCCCTGCAATCCCCAATCCACTTAAGGATTTCTCTGAAGTCACGCTCCCTTCCAACCCCTCCCAAGTGTCTCCGGCTCTGCTCTGTCCAGATGCTCCACGCCACATGGCACTGAAAGAACAGATGCCCAATGGACTCAGTCTCTGTCTCACACAAAACACACTTAGGGTCAGGGACAGAAACCCCGAACCGAAGCAGTCTGTCCCTAGTAAGCAACCGGCCCAGCACCAGTTTGTATGCAGACAGTTGCATCTTCCTGGCAAGCCCCTTCCCCCAGACAAAGTCGTATTCCTCAATATCATCGAAGTGTGGGCGAACAAGGTCATAGCAGCTGCTAAATCGGAACTCCCCTGCACCCTCCGAGCGGCCGGGAGGGGCCCAAATCCAAACATCAGACAGTGCCGTAGGGGTGATCTGCACCTGTCTGATCTCCTCACCTAACGGAGCAGTGAAACGATACTCCTCTGGCCTCCAGACCCCACCACGGATGATGTGCCTACAAGTCAGACCTCTGTAGGCCACGCCGTCCTCTGGGGGCCCAGCATATCCAGGAGCGACTGACCCGAGATCCATGGATCCAGCCATAGGTCCGTCTCCCCTCCCTCTCTCATCCTCCTCCGCATAGCCGTCCGAAGTACAGGGCGGTTCCTCAGGATATGCTTGAAAGACACAGAGAAGTTGTTGTCAATTTCACATACCCAGAAGTTCCTGCCCCGGAGATACCGACTAGTCATCCAGGCCGACCATAGAGAATCACCCTGAAGGAACCTCCATGCTAGCTTTATCCCCGCCGCCTCCCTGACAGAAACAAGAGATCGCAGACCCACACCTCCCTCCTTCCTGGGCCGACATAGCTGC
Organism: Iris pallida; assembly: GCA_029216955.1. NCBI lineage: Eukaryota > Viridiplantae > Streptophyta > Magnoliopsida > Asparagales > Iridaceae > Iris > Iris pallida. The sequence goes on from JANAVB010013284.1 coordinate 137,322, forward strand.
TCCCAAGAGATGGCAATGAACTTGGCACATATGCCCTCAATCTTTCTGATAGTAGCCAAGGGGACCATAATCGATTGGAGCCAGAACAGAGCAATAGCAGAAATAACCGAACGAACCAGCTCAATACGCCCGCCAAACGATAGGCCAGCCGCCTGCCAGCCCTCTACCCTCCTCTGTGCAAAATCCACCAGACTCTGACAATCACGGTCCTTCGCATAGTTGACGGAAAGGGGCACCCCTAGATATTTCACCGGGAGGTCCCCCTTTTCCACCCCAAGCTCCATGGCCCGCTCCTCCTTCAAGGTGCAGGAGTTGCTGAAGTAGACTTTGCTCTTGTCCCTGTTTAACCGAAGGCCCGATAGCTGTCCGAACTCCTCCATCACTGCCGCAAGCTCCCTCATCCCTCGCATGGAAGGCCTCAACAAGACCAAAAGGTCGTCTGCATAAATGAGATGAGAGACCACCGGAGAGAACCTGCTGTATATCGGTACAATCCTCTCCCGATGTACCGCGATGTCCATCAAACAGGTGAAATACTCCATCACAAGGGTAAATAGGTAGGAGGAAAGCGGGTCCCCCTGCCGAAGCCCCCTGCTGCTGCCAAAGAACCCGTAAGGGATGCCCTGAATGAGGACCGAGAAAGTAGGAGAGGTGATGCACTCTCTGACTCTATCCACCCAAGTCTCGGAGAAGCCCATCGCACCCATCAAGTGACAGAGGAAGTCCCTGTTGACGGTGTCGTAGGCTTTCCTCAGGTCGAGCTTCACACAGGCCTTCATCCCTCCAGGCTTGTGGAACTCCCGAATCAGCTCATGAGCCAGTAGGCTATGCTCCGCAATAGACCGCCCCTTAATGAAGGCCGCCGGATTCCGAGAAACCAGACCCTGCATAGCATCCTCCATCCTCCTGCACATAAGATGAGTAATTATTTTATACAAATAATTAAAGCAAGCAATCGGTCGAAAGTCAGCAAGAGAAGTCGCCCCCTCCTTCTTAGGCACAAGTGTCAGGAAGGTGTGGTTCAGCTCCTTCAGGAGCTTGTCCGTAACAAAGAACTCCTGAACAGCCGCAAGGACCGGGGCCTTGAGGATACCCCAATGGCGCTTGTAGAAGCCACTGGAGAACCCATCCGGCCCAGGAGCCTTGGAAGCATCTGCCTGCATCACAATCGCCTCCACCTCCGCCATCCGGATAGGAGCCATAAGAAGACTATTGCCGTACTCCGTGATCAACGTCTTCGTAATCAGCTGCGGGAAAACCGAGGGATAGTCCGTCTGATGATAAAGCTCAGAGTAGAACCGGACAGCCTCCTCCTGGATAGCACCCTGGTCGGTCACAAGACGTCCGTCCCTGCCAATCAGTCTCTGAATACGGTTCCGGTGCTGACGCGCCCGGATGACATCATAGAAGAATTTGGTACAGCGATCCCCATCCTTGAGCCAGGAGCATTTGGCCCGTTGGGCCGCACTAATCTCCTGCTGTAGCCTCAAGGTGTTGACCTCTGCAGCCAACCTCTTCTCTCTAGCCGCCATCTCCCCACTCATCATGTCGTCCTGAAGCTCTGACTGCAGGTCTCTCAACTCCGCCTCCTTCTCCTGTAAGGAAGTCCGGGGAAGTGCCCTCACCCAGTCTCTGATGGCGCGTTTGGTTTTCTTCAGCCTACGAACCATACAAAACTGGGCAGTGCCGATCGCCTCCTGGCTAAGACCTCCCACCACAGTCTCCTCGTATCCAGCCGAGAGGAACCAACTGTTGTCATACCGAAACGGCCGGACCCTCCATCTGGGACTCTCCACGAAGCGCACCAGGATCGGCGAGTGGTCACTGGTCCCCGCAGGGAGCCCCTCAGCCACAGAGGCGGAGAATAGGCGGAACCAATCACTGTTCCCCAAAGCACGATCCAGCTGGCAAGCCACCCTGCTCACCACCGCCTTGTTGTGCCAAGTCCAAATGTGCCCTATCCTCTCCAGATCCCTGAGCCCGGACTGGAGCAAGCAAGACTGAAAATCCGAGAGGATCTGGTCCGGGACCGGCCGCCCCCCTAGTTTCTCTCCCCGGTATAGCGTAGCATTGAAGTCTCCCATAATAAGTAAGGGGAGATGACGATGCATCGCTAAAGAACTCAGCCTGATGATGTCCTGCCACAAGGTCTCCCGCCGCCTCCTGTCGTTGTGCCCGTAGACGGCACCAAGTAAGAAACTGAACCCCCCCTTGTTGGTGAAGGAGATAGCCACCAGCTGGTCAGACATGAAAACCTCCTCACCCTCCCAACTAGCTCCATTCCATCTAACCCAGATCCTCGCCATATCACAGAGACCAAGGTTGTGAAGCTGGACCCAGTCCGTAGGAGTTCTACGGGTCAGAGTTTTCGCCCCCCTGATCTTAGTCTCCAGTAAGATCGAGATTTCACACTTTTCCTTCCTCAGCACCTCACTAATCTCCCTCCATCTCCCCAGAGAACACCCCCCCCCCCCCCGCGGACATTCCAGGCAAGGGCCGACATCTAAACCGCGGGTGGGGTCCCCTGAACATCCTCTGAAGGAGCACCCGGGGAGAGTGCAACCTCCATATCTCTGGTATCCTCATCTCCATCCCCATGTAGAAGGAGGGGCAGAGTAGGGGCCGCAGCCCCGTGTGGGTCCCCCTGTGGGGGAGACTTTGCAAGAACAGCCACCCATTTAGGATTGACCTTCCACACTCTCTCCGTCCCACCCTGACCGCTGTCCTCACTATGCGCCTCCGTAGCCTGGCGCTTCCGACTGTACACATGAAGTGCTAGTGCGTCTTTATCACCCTGTCGCCTGTCCTCCTGCCCCATACTCCTGGTGGTCATGGTCCTCGTCCCCATATACTCAACCATCGCTCCAGACAGATCCTCCGTCGGAGACCCCTCATATCCCCCAGAGGTGGGGGAAGGGTCTGCCTCCATCTCATCCTCCATCAAGCCCACCTGGTCCACTACAGGGGAGTCTTCTGCACCACCTGCCTCCTGCTGTACCTCCTCCGTCACCACCTCAGAAGCTCCTCCACGTCTACAAGCACTCGGGAGATGCCCAAAGCAGGCACATGCCGGACATCTGGGGGGAACCCACTCATACTCCACCTTCTGTATAGCGAACTGGCCAGAGGGGGTCCTGTACTTCAACTGCTCAGGCAGATCCAACTTAGCATCAATCTCCACAAATACCCGTGCATACATCAATCTAGATCTGAAGGTGGTGGCATCATCCGCCTTAATCGGCTTGCCAATAAGGCTGGCAAGTCTCATCAGAAGGGGGACACTCCAGAAGCGAACCGGGAACTCAGGAAACCGAACCCACACAGGCACCGCATTAAGCACCTCCTTCTCACACCTCAAGTCGGGAGTCCATTGCTTCAGTATAATGAGACGGCCGTCAAACGTCCATGGCCCCCCCTGGAGTATCCGAGTCACATCTTCTGCCAACCCAAATTTTACGAAGTAGAACCCGTTTTCCTTGGAGAAGAACTCCATGCTCCCCTTCGGCCGCCAGACTCTGTCCGCATATCCTCGGATCTGCCCGTAGAAGGGCTTGCTTCCCAACACATATAGCACTAACGTATTCTCCCAGAATGCCGTCACCTTCGCCACTTCGTCGGCCGGGAAGTCGGCGCAGAGCTCACCCCCAATCTCCATAGGAGCAACATACTCCATCGATGCCGGCGTCTTGGCAACCCCAACCTTGCAAGCATCTGCCCAGGATACAGGTCGCGGGCCCGCACTCCGAGGTGGAATCGTCGGGGTTGGCCGGCCACTAATGGTCGCAGCAGTCCCTCTTCCCCCGATGACTGGGGCAGTCGTCCCCGCCGACCCCTTCGCACGAGGCCGCCACACAATTCTGGCTTGTCCCTCCCGTTCCACCGAGTGAACCTGACCCACCGTTGGACCCGTTCTCCTGGCAATCCCCGTCCTCCTGTCCGATCCCTGCGTATAAGCTGTGCCTCTCCTAGCCTCAGGGATCTGCGATCGTTGCCCTCCTCCCCGCCTAACCCTCCGATTCTGGACCGTAGTCCAAGCCCCCTCCTCATCCTCCAATCCCGACGAAGTTCTTTGGGCGGTGAACACCATCGGAGAGCCCCCGGGGGTCACCGCCGTCGAACTCCCAGTCGAACCCGTGCCCGGAGGGAAGGCCACCGTCCGCAGCCCTCCCCGGCCACCCCCCCCCCCCGCCTGGGGGGGTCGCCGGCCGCCGCCCGCCCCCGGGGGAGGGTCGCCGGACCTCCCCGGTCCTCCCGCGTTGCTCCAGCGCCCGCGCGCGGCTTCGCAGCAGCAGCAGCGCTCGCCGCCGCCGGCCGGGCGCCGCCGACCGCCTCCCGCCGGTCGCCACCGGCCGCCCTTGCCACCCCCTTGCCTTTCCCCCGGTCCGGGGGGCGGTTGGCCGCCTCCACGCCTCGATTTGGCGATGCCCTAGCAGAGCTAGGGTTTCTATATATGGGGAGAACATGCTTGTTACAGGTGATTCCGGAAACCCTAGCTCTGCTAGGGCATCGCCAAATCGAGGCGTGGAGGCGGCCAACCGCCTCCCGGACCGGGGGAAAGGCAAGGGGGTGGCAGGGGCGGCCGGGTGGCGACCGGCGGGAGGCGGTCGGCGGCGCCCGGCCGCCGGCGGCGAGCGCTGCTGCTTCTGCGAAGCCGCGCGCGGGCGCTGGAGCAACGCGGGAGGACCGGGGAGGTCCGGTGACCCTCCCCCGGGGGCGGGCGGCGGCCGGCGACCCCCCCCCCCCCAGGCGGGGGGGGGGGTGGCCGGGGAGGGCTGCGGACGGTGGCCTTCCCTCCGGGCACGGGTTCGACTGGAAGTTCGACGGCGGTGACCCCCGGGGGCTCTCCGATGGTGTTCACCGCCCAAAGAACTTCGTCGGGATTGGAGGATGAGGAGGGGCCTTGGACTACGGTCCAGAATCGGAGGGTTAGGCGGGGAGGAGGGCAACGATCGCAGATCCCTGAGGCTAGGAGAGGCACAGCTTATACGCAGGGATCGTACAGGAGGGCGGGGATTGCCAGGAGAACGGGTCCAACGGTGGGTCAGGTTCACTCGATGGAACGGGAGGGACAAGCCAGAATTGTGTGGCGGCCTCGTGCGAAGGGGTCGGCGGGGACGACTGCCCCAGTCATCGGGGGAAGAGGGACTGCTGCGACCATTAGTGGCCGGCCAACCCCGACGATTCCACCTCGGAGTGCGGACCCGCGACCTGTATCCTGGGCAGATGCTTGCAAGGTTGGGGTTGCCAAGACGCCGGCATCGATGGAGTATGTTGCTCCTATGGAGATTGGGGGTGAGCTCTGCGCCGACTTCCCGGCCGACGAAGTGGCGAAGGTGACGGCATTCTGGGAGAACACGTTAGTGCTATATGTGTTGGGGAGCAAGCCCTTCTACGAGCAGATCCGAGGATATGCGGACAGAGTCTGGCGGCCGAAGGGGAGCATGGAGTTCTTCTCCAAGGAAAACGGGTTCTACTTCGTGAAATTTGGGTTGGCAGAAGATGTGACTCGGATACTCCAGGGGGGGCCATGGACGTTTGACGGCCGTCTCATTATACTGAAGCAATGGACTCCCGACTTGAGGTGTGAGAAGGAGGTGCTTAATGCGGTGCCTGTGTGGGTTCGGTTTCCTGAGTTCCCGGTTCGCTTCTGGAGTGTCCCCCTTCTGATGAGACTTGCCAGCCTTATTGGCAAGCCGATTAAGGCGGATGATGCCACCACCTTCAGATCTAGATTGATGTATGCACGGGTATTTGTGGAGATTGATGCTAAGTTGGATCTGCCTGAGCAGTTGAAGTACAGGACCCCATCTGGCCAGTTCGCTATACAGAAGGTGGAGTATGAGTGGGTTCCCCCCAGATGTCCGGCATGTGCCTGCTTTGGGCATCTCCCGAGTGCTTGTAGACGTGGAGGAGCTTCTGAGGTGGTGACGGAGGAGGTACAGCAGGAGGCAGGTGGTGCAGAAGACTCCCCTGTAGTGGACCAGGTGGGCTTGATGGAGGATGAGATGGAGGCAGACCCTTCCCCCACCTCTGGGGGATATGAGGGGTCTCCGACGGAGGATCTGTCTGGAGCGATGGTTGAGTATATGGGGACGAGGACCATGACCACCAGGAGTATGGGGCAGGAGGACAGGCGACAGGGTGATAAAGACGCACTAGCACTTCATGTGTACAGTCGGAAGCGCCAGGCTACGGAGGCGCATAGTGAGGACAGCGGTCAGGGTGGGACGGAGAGAGTGTGGAAGGTCAATCCTAAATGGGTGGCTGTTCTTGCAAAGTCTCCCCCACAGGGGGACCCACACGGGGCTGCGGCCCCTACTCTGCCCCTCCTTCTACATGGGGATGGAGATGAGGATACCAGAGATATGGAGGTTGCACTCTCCCCGGGTGCTCCTTCAGAGGATGTTCAGGGGACCCCACCTGCGGTTTAGATGTCGGCCCTTGCCTGGAATGTCCGGGGGGGGGGGGGTGTTCTCTGGGGAGATGGAGGGAGATTAGTGAGGTGCTGAGGAAGGAAAAGTGTGAAATCTCGATCTTACTGGAGACTAAGATCAGGGGGGCGAAAACTCTGACCCATAGAACTCCTACGGACTGGGTCCAGCTTCACAACCTTGGTCTCTGTGATATGGCGAGGATCTGGGTTAGATGGAATGGAGCTAGTTGGGAGGGTGAGGAGGTTTTCATGTCTGACCAGCTGGTGGCTATCTCCTTCACCAACAAGGGGGGGTTCCGTTTCTTACTTGGTGCCGTCTACGGGCACAACGACAGGAGGCGACGGGAGACCTTGTGGCAGGACATCATCAGGCTGAGTTCTTTAGCGATGCATCGTCATCTCCCCTTACTTATTATGGGAGACTTCAATGCTACGCTATACCGGGGAGAGAAACTAGGGGGGCGGCCGGTCCCGGACCAGATCCTCTCGGATTTTCAGTCTTGCTTGCTCCAGTCCGGGCTCAGGGATCTGGAGAGGATAGGGCACATTTGGACTTGGCACAACAAGGCGGTGGTGAGCAGGGTGGCTTGCCAGCTGGATCGTGCTTTGGGGAACAGTGATTGGTTCCGCCTATTCCCCGCCTCTGTGGCTGAGGGGCTCCCTGCGGGGACCAGTGACCACTCGCCGATCCTGGTGCGCTTCGTGGAGAGTCCCAGATGGAGGGCCCGGCCGTTTCGGTATGACAACAGTTGGTTCCTCTCGGCTGGATACGAGGAGACTGTGGTGGGAGGTCTTAGCCAGGAGGCGATCGGCACTGCCCAGTTTTGTATGGTTCATAGGCTGAAGAAAACCAAACGCGCCATCAGAGACTGGGTGAGAGCACTTCCCCGGACTTCCTTACAGGAGAAGGAGGCGGAGTTGAGAGACCTGCAGTCAGAGCTTCAGGACGACATGATGAGTGGGGAGATGGCGGCTAGAGAGAAGAGGTTGGCTGCAGAGGTCAACACCTTGAGGCTACAGCAGGAGATTAGTGCGGCCCAACGGGCCAAATGCTCCTGGCTCAAGGATGGGGATCGCTGCACCAAATTCTTCTATGATGTCATCCGGGCGCGTCAGCACCGGAACCGTATTCAGAGACTGATTGGCAGGGACGGGCGTCTTGTGACCGACCAGGGTGCTATCCAGGAGGAGGCTGTCCGGTTCTACTCTGAGCTTTATCATCAGACGGACTATCCCTCGGTTTTCCCGCAGCTGATTACGAAGACGTTGATCACGGAGTACGGCAATAGTCTTCTTATGGCTCCTATCCGGATGGCGGAGGTGGAGGCGATTGTGATGCAGGCAGATGCTTCCAAGGCTCCTGGGCCGGATGGGTTCTCCAGTGGCTTCTACAAGCGCCATTGGGGTATCCTCAAGGCCCCGGTCCTTGCGGCTGTTCAGGAGTTCTTTGTTACGGGCAAGCTCCTGAAGGAGCTGAACCACACCTTCCTGACACTTGTGCCTAAGAAGGAGGGGACGACTTCTCTTGCTGACTTTCGACCGATTGCTTGCTGTAATTATTTGTATAAAATAATTACTCATCTTATGTGCAGGAGGATGGAGGATGCTATGCAGGGTCTGGTTTCTCGGAATCAGGCGGCCTTCATTAAGGGGCGGTCTATTGCGGAGCATAGCCTACTGGCTCATGAGCTGATTCGGGAGTTCCACAAGCCTGGAGGGATGAAGGCCTGTGTGAAGCTCGACCTGAGGAAAGCCTACGACACCGTCAACAGGGACTTCCTCTGTCACTTGATGGGTGCGATGGGCTTCTCCGAGACTTGGGTGGATAGAGTCAGAGAGTGCATCACCTCTCCTACTTTCTCGGTCCTCATTCAGGGCATCCCTTACGGGTTCTTCGGCAGCAGCAGGGGGCTTCGGCAGGGGGACCCGCTTTCCCCCTACCTATTCACCCTTGTGATGGAGTATTTCACCTGTTTGATGGACATCGCGGTACATCGGGAGAGGATTGTACCGATATACAGCAGGGTCTCTCCGGTGGTCTCTCATCTCATTTATGCAGACGACCTTTTGGTCTTGTTGAGGCCTTCCATGCGAGGGATGAGGGAGCTTGCGGCAGTGATGGAGGAGTTCGGACAGCTATCGGGCCTTCGGTTAAACAGGGACAAGAGCAAAGTCTACTTCAGCAACTCCTGCACTTTGAAGGAGGAGCGGGCCATGGAACTTGGGGTGGAAAAGGGGGACCTCCCGGTGAAATATCTAGGGGTGCCCCTTTCCGTCAACTATGCGAAGGACCGTGATTGTCAGAGTCGGGTGGATTTTGCACAGAGGAGGGTAGAGGGCTGGCAGGCGGCTGGCCTATCGTTTGGCGGGCGTATTGAGCTGGTTCGTTCGGTTATTTCTGCTATTGCTCTGTTCTGGCTCCAATCGATTATGGTCCCCTTGGCTACTATCAGAAAGATTGAGGGCATATGTGCCAAGTTCATTTGGCATGGGGGGATTCATGCCATCTCTTGGGAGCAGCTATGTCGGCCCAGGAAGGAGGGAGGTGTGGGTCTGCGATCTCTTGTTTCTGTCAGGGAGGCGGCGGGGATCAAGCTAGCATGGAGGTTCCTTCAGGGTGATTCTCTATGGTCGGCCTGGATGACTAGTCGGTATCTCCGGGGCAGAAACTTCTGGGTATGTGAAATTGACAACAACTTCTCTGTGTCTTTCAAGCATATCCTGAGGAACCGCCCTGTACTTCGGACGGCTATGCGGAGGAGGATGAGAGAGGGAGGGGAGACGGACCTATGGCTGGATCCATGGATCTCGGGTCAGTCGCTCCTGGAGATGCTGGGTCCCCAGAGGGACGGCGTGGCCTACAGAGGTCTGACTTGTAGGCACATCATCCGTGGTGGGGTCTGGAGGCCAGAGGAGTATCGTTTCACTGCTCCGTTAGGTGAGGAGATCAGACAGGTGCAGATCACCCCTACGGCACTGTCTGATGTTTGGATTTGGGCCCCTCCCGGCCGCTCGAAGGGTGCAGGGGAGTTCCGATTTAGCAGCTGCTATGACCTTGTCCGCCCACACTTCGATGATATTGAGGAATACGACTTTGTCTGGGGGAAGGGGCTTGCCAGGAAGATGCAACTGTCTGCATACAAACTGGTGCTGGGCCGGTTGCTTACTAGGGACAGACTGCTTCGGTTCGGGGTTTCTGTCCCTGACCCTAAGTGTGTTTTGTGTGAGACAGAGACTGAGTCCATTGGGCATCTGTTCTTTCAGTGCCATGTGGCGTGGAGCATCTGGACAGAGCAGAGCCGGAGACACTTGGGAGGGGTTGGAAGGGAGCGTGACTTCAGAGAAATCCTTAAGTGGATTGGGGATTGCAGGGGCAAGGAGCAGAGCTGGGCCAGGCGTGCTAGGTTGAGACTTGCTGCATCAGTTTGGCATGTCTGGCGGGAGAGGAACCGGCGCATCTATGAGGGATTGTCCACCCCACTGGGGGGCATCCTCCATAACATTGAGTCGGATGTACTAGTAATGTCCCCCTGAGATGGGATTGTATCTCTATGTTGTAACCTTATTGCGTTGATGGAATAAAATTTACCCTTTTTCCAAAAAAAAAAAAAATATATATATATATATATATATATATATATATATATATATATATATATATATATATATATTCCAGCATGGGCTGAAATCAGAAGATAAATCTTGAGGTGTCCGATGAGATAGTTGTGTTGTGAGTCGGGGACGTAACAAGTAAAAAAGAAGAATAAAAGGAGAAGCTCCCAGTCCAACATCCCAGTCCCAACACACCTAAGGATGAACCAAGTATTCAGCACTTGAAGTGGCATCAATGAATACCGGTAGGTTTACAAAATAAACCCAAGTTACTCATTATCAGCTAAAGCAACTTTTTGACTAAAGAAAGCTTGCCTTGACTCAGAAGGCTCTCTGACATTGTGGAAACTCCCCTTTTTGCCATTACTAGTCATGTTGCTAGGCTCACAATTTCTTGCAATCTTATCCAAGCTTGTATAAGTGAAATAACTGCAATCAAAAAGAAAAAAGGAAAAAAAAATAAGTAACCTAACCATGTGTCTCAAACTTGTGCAGGGTAAGAATATGCAAGTGATGTGGTGCCAGATATGCAGAAACATAAGTTAGATTACATGAAAATGAACTAGGAATAATTAGAACTTCTGCTTCCATGACATCAAAAGATTTCTACTCACCAGAAACATAAGATCTACCTTTGAGCTCAAAACAGGTAAGTGCTACATAATTCTTACTAGATAAACAACCAAAATATGACTTAATGGTATCAATGGAATATATACACTACAACCTGTAATAAACTTATAACTAATTCTTGTAGACGGTCATAGCTAATTAATTCTTTGGTACTTATGTATGAAGAGTTATTTTTTGCTGAATAGAAATGTACAAGTATGAATAATGGTACTTACCGCTTTCTTACAATCCTCAACCTAAAATAATTTCAGCTTAAAGATTTGATTAGCATATTTTTATACAGGTTTGATTGATATAAGTGATGGTTGACGCTTTTCAACATTGAAAAAGCATGGAAATAATGAAGTTGAAAATCTGGGGATAATTCTGGAAACATTGGGTCCAAAGCTTCAAACTCAAACTCTACTGAGACACAAGCTAACCCATTTTGATTTTAACCACAGAAGCAGGCAGTAAGGGATTTTGTAGGGAGAAATGTAGTCCTAAACAAGACTAATTTTTGTTGTGATAGATTAGAAAACTTAATATCAACCATGACACTCATTAGTTGATGCAGCAACACACTAGGTGCCATGGACAGCAGACACTATAGTATTATTTCGCTAACACCTTGCTGCATCAGGTAGGTAAATTAACGACCTATGCTCACACAATAATGCTTTCTCATGACTTATTGGAGACTCCTTTTGAATGCAAAGAGGGTAATTATATGTCTTTTTTTCTAGTAAGGTGAATTTGACGGGATCATTTCGGTTCAATATATTAGCTCATGTGGATAAAAGATAATTTTGACCCACGTGCCTATAGAAGGAGGTGAAGAAAGATAATCAGCCAATCTCACGTGAAAAGAGAATTGCACTATAGCCCATTGGTTTTTCATTAAACTCAAAATATAATCAAGAGTTGCTCACATTATTTACGATGTAGCTTATTAACTTTGTTTTGCATGAGTATTACTAACATCAAGTGGAAAAGTAGCAAGTTGAGTATAAATGATAATGTGACATAAATGATCCAAAAGCTAGACATTGTGTCTGTAACAAAACCATACAGAAACATATACATAACAAAGATCTACAACATAAAGTGCTATCTTTTATATTATGTTCCTGATTAATCCAGTACAGCTTTAAAGTTATCCAGGTAATTAGAACACAGTATTATTAATTATTGTGGTTTCTACCTTCTATTATATGGAATCAACTAACAAAATCAAGTTAGTGATTCAAAGAAGAGAAGAATAATGCATACCGAACATCTATGTACTTGAAATACTTTGATGCAATCAACTCTAGTAGGAGATCAACGGAGGATGTAGCATTAACCTGCATATGATGAAAAACTATATGAAACAAAACAATAACAATAACGTGTTCTTCACAAGTAATCAATAGATGGAAACAAAACATTGATAACATAAAACAAAACAGAATACATGCTCCTGACTATTCAACTTCACAAAAGAGTCACATTTTTAGGTCCAAAGGATGTGCAAGAGAACTGAAACATTTTGTGAGAAAACTATACCACTGGTATTGATCCCTCAAGGCATTGATAATTAGGTCAAAGTAAAGGACTAGATTTTTTATGTTATCTTGGGTTCTATACCACAGGTATTGAACCCTCAAGGCATTGAACCCTCAAGGCACAATATGTGATGGTGAATATTGGAATTAGGCTTATTCAGATTTTATAGTATCAACAATTATGGCAATTAGATAGTCACGGTAAGATAAATAATGTTTTTGTCCTTCCTTCACTTGGGCCAAGTGTGGATACCATATGGGATGCCTCAAAGTGACTCCTATTTCACATTTCTAACAACCAGTAAGAAAAACGTAATATGAGGTTTATAAGAATCAAAGATAAGTAACACGACTAAATGATTACCAAATTAATCAAGAGCTGTAGATAAAGACTTTTTACTATGATATCAAAGCAAGGGCGGAGCCACGTCGAAAGGAATGGGTCCACTGCCCCCCATGAGTTTCTGAGTTTTTCCCGGAATTTTTTTTTAGTGTGTCAGCCTGACCCTACCACAACCAATAAAGAAAGAAAAATGGCACATAAAGAGGGCACAGTCAATAAAAGAAAAGAAAAGAGGGCAGCGGTGGCCGGAGGCGGAGCGTGGCCGGCCGGTCGCCACCTTCTCCGTTTGATCATGTTAGTTTCTACTTCTTCATCTCTTTCTCGCTCTCTCCCTCCTCTCCTTTCTCTAATTTGAAAATTTTGTGAATCAATATTCTCTCTGTTTTATTAGATCTTGGTTTGGAGATTTTAGATTTTATAAATTGATTATTTATGTATTGTGATTTGTGTTGATATTTGACAAGGGTTGAACATGAATTTCATCATTAGATTTAGTTAGGGTTTAGGTATGACACTTGATTTTGGTAAATTGGTTGTAAAACCTAAAAAAACATGGATTGAATATGAAATATCATAACCATCTAGATTGTCTAAAAAATGATCTTTTTTATTTTCATGATTAGGTATCGCACTTGATAAATTTGTTGTGAAACTAAAAAGATTCGAGCCATCTCCTCTTACTCAAAAAAGTAAGGATTGTGGTGACGAAGATGAAAGACCACAGTCATCTAGACAGACACGCATTTAAATAAATTCATAAACCCTTCCATCGGATCCATCTTTTCGACAACAAATTTCAGAATATCATCCTAATCAGTATGATGAAATTCAAAGAGCCTATTTGCAGAGAGGTCCACGCCAAACTCGTGGTCATAAATTTCCACAAAGAGAGATTGGAAAGGTAAAGCATCGATTCAATCCAGATTGGTTTTATTAGTTTGGTGGTTGGTTAGACTATAGCATTCAAATAGATGCTTCCTTTTGCTTATGTTGTTATCTCATGAGAGTTGATGTTGAGCTATGTTGTATTGGGCGCTAGGCGAGACAACAGCCTACCTGTCTCGCCTAGGCGTGCCTAGGCGCCCGCCCAGGTCACAGATGATTGTATGCAGGAAAATAAATGCAATATAAGACAGTGCAGTTATGTACTTATAATAGTAAAGACATTAAGAAGCAACAATATAGCAGTATAAAAGAACAATTGATTTGTCAATAATAGTTTATAACTAATGTACACAATTAACATTAACAAGAACAGTTGATAAATTTGTGTGTACTTATAACAATATAAGATATTAAGACCTTAGAAGCCAGAAACTCCTAGAAGGTCAACGAATCTCACTAAGAACCTCGATTCGGCGGTTCTTACTTGGGCTTGTTGGGAACTCGCTTCTCCGATGAGGGGAGCTCGTTTCTTCTTCGGCGACGGGAGCACGTTTCTCTGACGATATGAGCGCTTCCCATAATATGATCATAATTTTAAAAGACATAAATTTTGGAAAGAAAGTTATAAGATTTTTAATACACATTTATCAAAGTACCAAGAAACTAAATTTATTTACCTTGACATAATAAAAATTAACATGCGAATGATCTTTCTGTAACTTTGAACTGAACTTTGTAAATTCTAATAGATATTAAAATATTTATAAGTTTTGATAAAAATAATTAATAAACACAATTTTTTTATTAGTACACACGCTCCCATGCCGCTCCCAACTTTAGACTCTTCTAAGTAATCGCATTCTCCCGCTCCTGCTCCCGCTTCTATTCCCACTTCCGCTTCTGGCTTCTAAGATTACGACGCCTTCTCCGCCTTTCACTTCCTCTAGTCGACCCTAGGCGCCCATCGCCAGACACGAAGATAATTTCTCCTGGTCGAGGCATCCTCCCCTCAACTTGGATGCCTAGGCCGCCTAGGCGTCGCCTGTAACAACATAGTGTTGGAAAGAAAAAATGAATTGATTCTTTCACTACAGGGGATTTCATTAATTGGAAGAAAAAGGAGAGATTAGGCCCAATATAGTGAACACAACTAACTTGGAGCAAGTGTGCAAGTTTGATGAACTAAAAGCAACATATTGAAGCTTCTTCGTACAACATCGGTTGATTGTGTTAGATATTTGTTACGTCATGGATTAGCCTTCTGTAGTCATGATGAGTCTGATAATCAAATCGAGGGACCTTTCTTGAATTTCTCGAATTTCTTGTTGATCACAATGAAGATATTCATATGGTTGTGTATGTCCCTAAAAATTTAGATGTGACATCTCATGATATCTAAAAAGATATTGTTAGTGCAGCTGCAGCTGAAACTACCAAAGCATTGATTGAGGACCTTGGGGATGATTTCTTTTCTGTTATGGTTGATGAGTCTCGGAATGTGTCCATTAAAGAGCAAATGGCAGTTTTACTACATTATGTGAATAGAAAAGGACTAACCATTGAATGCCTTCTTGACATTGTATATGTTTCCAACACGACTTCCTCGGCTCTAAAAAAAAAAAGGCAATTGATTCATTGTTCTCGAAACATGGATTAAGCTTGTCAAAGTTACGTGGACGGGTACAATCGTGCTAACAATATGAGGGAAATTTAATGGTCTCAAATCGTCATCTAGAATGAAAATCCATATGCTTTCTATGTCCATTGCTTTGCCCATCAACTACAATTAGCCCTTGTAACAGTTGCAAAAACTCACAATCAAGTTGCAAGTCTTTTGAATACTATCAATAATTTGGTGAATGTTGTTAGAGGTTCTTGCAAGTGTCGAGATATTTCGAGAGAAGCAAAAAGTAGCAAGGTCATAGAAGCACTAAGAACTGGTAAAATTTCTAGTAGATGTGGTTTGAATCAAGAATGTAGTCTTCAAAGGGCAGACGATACTCGATGGGGTTCACATTATGGTACTTTGATATCCTTATGTTCTCCTCTGTTATTGATGTGCTTGAGATTGTTTCACAAGATAGTACTAGTTCAGAGCAAAAGGGTGAGGCATGTGGTTTGTTAGATGCAATTCAAACTTTATTTGTGTTTAATTTGCACTTAATGAAAAGTGTACTGGAATTACAAGTGAGTTGTCGCAGTCACTACAAAGAAAGACCAAAACAGTGTAAATGCGATGTCCTTGGTTAATTTATCCAAACAAAGGCTACAGATGATGGATGATGGATGGAAAAAGTTATTAATTGAAGATTCTTCCTTTTGTGAAAAGAATCATATTGTGGTTCCAAATATGGATGATATACGTAGTGAGAGGGCGGTCACAACGAAATGCTCAACAAAACACTAATCTACTTCATTATCATGTTGACTTATTTTATACGGTGATAGACTCGCAACTCCTAGAGCTCAACGATCAGTTCAATAAGGTAAGCACAA
This sequence comes from Iris pallida, assembly GCA_029216955.1. Taxonomy (NCBI): domain Eukaryota; kingdom Viridiplantae; phylum Streptophyta; class Magnoliopsida; order Asparagales; family Iridaceae; genus Iris; species Iris pallida. Next base: position 153,250 of record JANAVB010013284.1, read on the forward strand.
AGCTACTTATTTGTATAGCATCTTTAGATCCAAGTGATTCTTTCTCTGCATTTGATAAGGACAATTTGATTCATCTTGCTAATTTTATCCATTAAAATTTTCTGAATGTTAGATTATGGCTCTTATAATCAATTTGAGACATATACTTAATGTGCGTGGTAGTGATAAATTTTCGAAAGTTAAGGGAATCGGCGGCCTTGCGGTGAAACTAATTCAAACAAAAAAAATGTTGCATATCCATTGGTATACTTGCTTGTGAAATTAGTTTCGCTACTACCTGTCACAACGGCATCGGTTGAAAGAGCATTTTCAACATTGAAGATTGTAAAAAATTG